>PVIH01005864.1:0-118310 GCA_004025045.1 Sigmodon hispidus
CTGAGCGAAGTCTCACAAACTCAGAGAGATAAGCAGGGGATGTACTCACTCACTAGTGGTCTCTAAACAAACAAACAAGAAAAAAAGCCAAACATGCCCAAGCGGCAAACCACAACCACGGAACAGCTTGGGATCAGAAACACCCTGGACTGACCCTTTGGATCCCACTCCACCTAGAGGAACACCTGACTCACTCTTGGGGGGGGGGAAGAACTGGATTTGGCCAGAAGTGGAGACTGATCTAAGCATTACTGGGTCAGTGGGACCATAGGACTGACTGCTCCCTGCCCAGGGAGGGGATGGGGAGTTGCAGAGGAAAAAAATGACCAGATGTGTTGGGAGGGGGAAGAGACCTTGAATAAGGATATACAGGGATGGAAAAAAAAAATTTCAGAGGGAAAGATGAACACAAAGAAAATATAGGTGTAGCAATCTTATTTGTATTTCTTCCCTTGATAAGCCATGCTTATCATTCTTATCCTCTGTATAGTTATTGTTAACTCTTCCACATTTTAAATTCTTTTTACTGTGTTTTTTTTTGATAAATACAAAATAAAGAAGGAAGAAAAAAAAAGATACTGAGAAAGAAAAAAAAAATAAAACTCTTAAAAAAAAAAAAAAAAGAAAATCAATCTCCCCAAGGACCCAGCAATACCACTTCTGGGTGTATACCCTAAAGATGCACAGTCACACTCCAAAGGTATTAGCTCAACTATGTTCATAGCAGCATTATTTGTAATAGCAAAAACCTGGAAACAACCTAGATGTCCCTCAACTGAAGAATGGATTAACAAACTGTGGTACATCTACACATCTACACAATGGAATACTACTCAGCAGTAAGAAAAAATGACATCCTAAAATTCGCAGGCAAATGGATGGATTTGGAGAATATCCTCCTGAGTGAGGTATCACAAACTCAGAAAGATAAGCAGGGGATGTACTCACTCATTGGTGGTCTCTAAACAAACTAACAAGAAAAAAGCCAAGCAAGCCCAAGCTTCAAACCACAACCACTAAACAGCTTGGAATCAGAAACACCCTGGACTGACCCTTCGGATCCCACTACACCTATAGGAACACCTGACTCACTCTTGAGGGAGGGGGGGCAAAACTGGATTTGCCAGGAGGGGAGACTGAACTAAGCTTTATTGGATCAGTGGGACCATCGGACTGTCTGCTCCCTGCCCAGGGAGGGGATGGGGAGATGTGGAGAAAGGAAGGGTAACCTGATGTGGCAAGAGGGGGAAGGGACTTTGAATGGGGATATATAAGGATGGGAAAAAAAATACACAGGGAAAGCTAAACACAAAGTAATTTTATGTGTAGCAAATTATTTGCATTATCACCCTTGATAAGTCATGCTTATGAGTTTTATTTTCTTTATAATTATTGTTAACTTATCAGCATTTTAAATTCAATTTACTGTTTTTCTTGATAAATACAAAATAAAATTTAAAAAAGTTAAAAAATACTAAAATAAAATAAAATAAAAATTTCATATTTCTTAAATCTAGGAAAAGATCTAAGAAGTATTTAGAATTTCCAACAGACAAACTAGAAAAGATCCTGCCATTTAACATTAATAAAAATACAGAACAAAGAAAGAGTGTTGAAATGACATACAGAAGACTCCAGGGCAGACTTCCAAACATATGTTCCAATACTTCAGATAATTTTGAAGTAACAGATACATTTCTAGGAACATACGTCCTCCTATAACTAAAACAAGAGGATATAAGTATCACTAACAGATCTATACACACAAGATTAAAGGTATACCTAAATATCTCCCAATTAATTTTTTGAATGCCCAAACCCAGATGTATTCATTGCTGAAATCTATGAGACTTTAAAGACCTAGTCCTAATGTTTCCCAAGTTATTCCATAAAGTAGAAAGGCAAAAGAATGCTACAGGACCCATCTTATCAATCCAGTATTACACAACATTCCAGCCAAAGACTAACAAAGAAAGTTTGTACTGAAACATAAAACAAAGCAAAGTAGAAGGATAAGCAGACAGACACAACTGAGAATTTCTTTTTAAATGTTGAACTAATGGCAATGCTCTTCCACTCTCCCTTTTCCCTCAGAGCTTGACTGTAACTTTCTACTACAAACTTGAGTTGTAGAATTTGAAGAAACCAAGCTGGTACTAACCTGGATGCTTTGTCCCTACTGGACAGTTTTGACAGTGCTGGAAGTTGCTATGCACACTACTGGTTGACATAAGAATCTCACCCATTTATGAGCCCTGTGAGCTACAATAATGATCAGCCTGAAAACATATAACCACTGGTGAAACAGTAGCATAAATGCCACGAGAAAACCAACCATCATTTGACTTAAGCTCATACCTAGAACCTTTATGCACCCAGGATCTTATGGCTAAAGAGGTTATAGGCCCTAGAGGAGAGCAAGGGCAAACTATCAAGCCAACTTCCTAATGACTTACTGATATACTCATAGATTAATTTATCGCTCAATGCTAAGAGACTATTTGTTTATGTAGTAGATGGTGAACTGGTCAAGGTGCAGAGAATAAGATACTGCAAAATGCTGAGCACTACATGGGATGTCTATATCACACATCTTTTTCACTAGGATAAAAAATCAATGCAGAAAAGGAAGTAGAAAGATTCTAAGAAATAGAGCATAAAATTACTACCAGAAAATGATATTTTAGGGACAAAACAGGGTAGATGCACATATAAACTCACCACAATTATAACAACACTCATGAGAACTGCAGAAGCTCAAGCCTGATAAAATCCCAGCATGGAAAGAGTAGCTGGATATCAATTTGTACTCCTAGCTAAAGCACTACTGGCAGGGAATAGCTTCTGGGAAAGCCCAGTCAGTTTTTTTTTAAGAGTATGGGCCCAACTAGGGCAATCCAACTCCAGTAGAAGGTCAAACATCTAAAAATTTATGGATAGCACAAACTGCACTTGATGGGATAATGAGAGAGAGAGAGAGTGAGAGAGAGAGAGAGAGAGAGAGAACACAAAGTTGAACGGGCAGGAAAGCAGGGTGCATCTGACAGAATATAGGATCAATATTAACAAAATGCCCTACACAAAATTCTCAAAGAAATAATTTAAAATTTCAAAAATAAAAACTATTTAGACAGAAACTTATCTTCTAACTACTTTATAAAGATGTAAAGTTATATAGTTAAATAGTGTGGGATGTCTTTCTGTCTGCTCTGAATATATGTTGCTTCCCTTGGTTAACAGAGAAGCTGTTTTGGCCTACAGTAAGAGAGCTTACATCCAGGTGGATAATGCAAGCACAGAGGAAGGGAGAGGAAAGGCAGAGCCAAGGCAGACACTGCCAGCTGCCTGGAGAAGCAAGATGTGAAAGTACCAGTAAGTCACCAGCTACATGGCAACACACAGACTAACAGAAATAGGTTGAGTTAAGTTATAAGAGCTAGTTGGTAATGATCCTGAGTCACAGATCATTAATCACAGTAATTAATTAAGCATCTGAGTAGAGTAATTCTTTTATAAGCAACTGTGGGATCTCAGGTAGAAAAAATTTGTCTGAACCATGGGCCTTAAAGGAACAGAAAAACTTCTGGCTACAGTTAAACAGAGTAGTTTTTAACACTTAAGAGGACATTCAGACATTAATTTCACTAATTTCTATGTTCTGTTCACAAAAGAACCGGTCAATCCTTTCTCTTCCTAATAAACACACAGGAAAAACCAAAGTGGCACATGTCTTTAATCACAGCACTTGAGAGGCAGAGGCAGGAGGATTACTGTGAGCTCTACATCAACCTGCTGTACATAACACATGTGAAGCCACTCAGAGCTACATGAGTCCCTGTTTAAAAACAATACAAAATGTAAAGGAGGAATATAAAACATGGTTAGGAAAAACAGAGGTATCTTATAATTGGAAAGGTTTTAAAATATAAACTATTAAAACAAACTTTTATAAAATAGTAATATTTTTAAAAATTTCTACATATATAAAATTTTAATTAAAATGAATACATAAAGTAGTATAACTATCAAGAGGTTAAGAGGATGAACAACGATGTATATAGTTTGAAAACAAATCAAATACCTTCAGATTATATTTATGAGCTTTATCCAGAATAGTTGGAACCAAGTGATCAGTAGCTTCTCCGTTCTCATCTTTTGAGTCAGGTGGGTACCAAGAAAGGGCCAGTACTCCTAATAGAAAAGCATAACAAAGGACAAAAAGCAAGAAGGCATTATCAAGAGTGACTGTGGGTGGAAATAAGAGTACCAAGTATATTCAAAAGGGATTAGAGTTATTTGGTTACTTTATCCAATATTCATGAACTATTTTAAACAATTAATATCCTTAAAAATCAAGATACTACATAAGACCCTTAATATACTGTCTCCTATAGGCTACAAACATCTCCAATTATTCACATTAACATATTCACATGCAGTATTTACTATGTTTGATGGGCAATACCATCACATTATTGTTAATTAATGACCATGGTTTTTATTAGTGGCAAGCAGTTCTGTGGACTTTAACAAAATCCTAAGTTCATAAACTAACCATTATAACACCAGATTGATTTACTAAAAACACTAGTTTCCACCTCTTCACCCCCACCTTCTGTTTACTCCAGCAGTAACTGATTTTTTTTACTCTCTACAATTCACTTTTATAAAGTGTCATATAGCTTGAGTCATAATGTATATAGCTCTCAACAAGTGGACATATTTGCTTAGCTACTTGTAGGTCTTTCATGACTCAGTAAGTCAGTTTTTTATTGCTGCATATTTGCTGTGTGGATGTTTATTCACATACCTATTAAAGGAGATAATAATTGCTTTCAATTTTGGTCAACTTTAATAAAATCTCTATAATCATCCATATGCTAGAGTTTTTATATTTTTAAGCACAAATAAATATCATTTAACAAAAGATTTAATATAGACAAAGTGATTGGAGTTCTTTCCCATAGTACCTACTTATTTCTGTACTGAATAATTATACTACAGGTATTAGAAACAACAGTCTACAGAGAAATCATTAAGTACACAGAAAATAAGACAAATACTTTAAACCTTCAAATGTGAGGCAGTAGAGGGACAGCTTGGATATCTTAATGAATCAATACTTTTTTAAAGGGAAATAAATAATAATGTTATATAAAGGAAAGTTTATAAAAATTAAAAATTCAAATCACCATGCGTAGGGGCAGGGTAATCCAGTGTCACCATTAGCTAAAAGATTATTGGCAATTTGAAGGCTGTAAGTGAAGCAAGCGTCAGTTTTCTACAGGATGTAGTCCCTAAGAGGTGACCCCTGTTCCAGTAGATGGTCCTGCCATGCACATAGAAGCTGGACTTATCAACTGAACTCAGTAGGTTTATAAACAGAGCACATAAGGTTAAAAATGAAAAGTGGTGGTGGTAGCTGAGGGGTGGAGGAAGACTTAGAGGAGAGGAAAGGGGGCAAGATTTGGTTACTATACATTAAATGCATGGGTGAAACTCTTAAACAGAATAGAAAAACTGCCAGAGAGCTTGATTTTAATACTTACATTTTCTCATAGTCCTATTATCTAGAGAATAATTCTAGCTAGAGTGCTGTGGGAGTATGTTCTGGTACATGGTTAGTATTTGTCCCTCCTACTGGTTTAATAAAAAGCTCACTGGCCAGAAGGCAGACAAGAAGTATGGGTGGGGCTACCGGATTAAGAAAACTCTGGGGACAGAAAGAACAGAGGAGAGAAGCCAGAGATACAACACCAGAGACGCCAGCAGACACAGACCAAAGAAGTTAAAATGCTGCTCCTTAGAGTACCAAGCCACATGGCTAAACAAGGTAAGAATCATAGGTTACTTTAAGAATTAAGAGTTAGCTGACTATATGCCTGGACCATAACCACACATGAAAAAAAAAAAAAAAAGCACATGACAAAAAACCACAAAGCATGTGAACATTGTAAGGAATGCATTCTTCCACATAATTCAAAACAGGATTCTATTTCTAATAATCATGCAATAATTTCCAACTGCTATTGATCTCACAGCAGGGCAGTATCAAACATGGAAAACATGAAAGGCCATGAAAATAAAGACCTATTCCATAAATGAGAAGGTACCAGTGGAAGCTGTAATGGAAATGCTCATGGATGTAAGTTCCTCAAGTGTGCCTGGAAGGAGGGAAGCAGCTCTGGGAAGCAGCAGTCTTGAGCCTGGCTTTCAATGCCCATGTATCTCTGCTGTGCTTATGCAGATGTTTAGGGCAGCCAGCATCAGCTTTCTCAACAGCAAAAACAAAGTCACCCAGGAAGCATCATCTTCCTGGGCTCAAACACATGTTTCAAAGAATAATGAATAAAATATAAGCAAACACAATACAAAGAATGTAAGAAAATACAGCATCAGGCTTTATTAATTGAACTCCAAAGACAACAGGCCTGGCTATGTGGAACCTTGAGACAATGACTGCATTACAGACTCTACATTTCTCAGAAATCATATTATATACTGTCATTGGTAATATTTTATGACTAAAGACATGTAGCTAGAAATCACACAAAGGGCAGAGAAAGACGAGAAACACTGGTGACATGAGAATGACTGATCACTCACTGTTCACCAGTACTGCAATGCTACAGCAATTTTCAAAATAAATAAGAAGAAACTCTATGTACTAGGCCAAAAGAGAATGCATAATTCACACATTTAATGTCAGATAAGGAATATAAAAGATGAAGGAAAGATCATAAACAGGCCAAGTGGAAACACAAAATGAAACATTGAAAATCATATCACATTAAATAAAAATGAAATTGACACAGAAATTGAATAGGAGCACTTAAAGAAATACAGTCAAATTGTATGCTACAGAAACAAACAGCTGAAATGTCCAACACATGGCTACAGAAGCAAACACCCTATATCATATAATAAAATATAATCACCAATAAAAGTGACTAAACTGATATTCTTAACAACAGGTGGATCACAAAATACTGTGCTATGCAAATTAAGACAAGCAAACAGGATAGCTAACTCACTTTGCTATCATAAAGGACTAAAACAATCATAACTTCACAGCGACAGGAGTCAGATACAGTTGCTGGAGTGGGTCAGTATCAGCACTAAATAGGGCAACCATGATGCCAATTTTCGGGCTGGTGGGGGAAGGGAAAGGTCCTGCTGCTCTGAACTCAGGAACCTTTCCCCTCAGCTTTCTAAATGCTACAACTACAGGCCTGCTCCACCATGCATAGCTAAGGAGTAGAGGGGTTGCTTAGCACAAGTGAAGCATCAGTTCAATTCCCAGTATTGCAAAAAACAAAACAAAACAAAACATAAAACTAAATAAGCAACAACAACAACAACAAAAAAAAAACAGGACATAAATGCAGTTTAATCTAGCGGTACGAGTTAAAACTGTAATTAATAAAAGTATGAGAACTGATTAGCAATTGTCTACCCAAATTATTTATATATGAAAATAAAATAAACTCATTACCAACCAATTGAAGCTGAGCACATTTGTCTCATGTGAGTTTCTATGACAGCAGGGTCTTGCGAACTGTAACTTCCTAACTCAGGATAAAAGTTGGAGCCAATGTCATCTGGAGGCTTGTGTCTCCCTTGTGGATAGTTCTTGGCTATTCTAGGGTCCCAATGCTCCAGAACTGGATGATTCCAGTGTATATATTTACCATCAAATTGAGGATTTCCATACCAACTGTAATAAAATACATGTAAGAAATAATTCAGAGGAGGCAGTTCTTCCGGCTTCACTTCTGAGACTTTGGGTGGCTGCACAGTCATGCCAGGAGCTTTTAAATTCTTGGTATTTATTTCCATGTTGACTGTATCATTCTTTTGGAGAGCAACTTTGTTTCTCAAGAGGGCATTTGGTGGATGAAGTTCTGGAAGAAGGTCAAGCCCAAAAGGAGTTCCAAAGGATGCTGAGTTTGGCCTCAGCATCTTTAAGCCCATCATCAGAGAGAAAATAAATAAAATAAAAAGTGACAAAATGATGCAAGTTTTTCTTCGAAATTTTGCCATGATGACATACTTTAAACTCCAAAATAGTGAATGTTTTGCTGTAATTCACTAGAAACAAAAAAGATCATTAGTAATAGCTACATGTTTTGCACAGTATTTAAAATTAAAACTAAAATCTAGTGACTACATTAAAAATAAAATATATTATAATAAACCACCCAATACTGTTAAATAAAACAGCATGAACACATACACATATACACAACAGTTACTGATTTGGAAATAGAATTATGTACATGCCAATAACATTTAGTCAGGTAAAATTCAGAAATCTGCTTAACAAAATGAAATATGTTTTTCATCATGTGAATAAATTTTGTGTAATCAGAAAATACAAAGTCAATAATTCATATATATTATATGTATATGAACCAAATTTTAAAATGGTAGTTAATAAAAGAAAATACTTATCAGTCTTTTAAGTAAAAACATTAAAGTCCAGAAATAAAACTTGAAAAGTATCCTTAAACTTAAGTAATAATAAATATCCTAGGAAGGAAATAAATACCCATTTTCAATTTTATTTGGGAATGGAATAGAATCACATAAAACTTTCTAATGATAGTAACAGAAAAACATAAAAGTTAGATAGATATTCTGGCAACAACCATCATCATTGAATGACCCAACATTCCAGTCAGAAACTTAATTCTTAACACTGTTGACTCAGTGGCAGTTGATGGCTCCATCTGCCATAATTTCTTTTAAGCTTTTATTACTACTTTACTCTTAGATTACTGCGTCAGGATTCCTGATGGCCCTTTAAAGCAGGTTTGTTTTGAATGGCTCTCTTCCTGTCTTGTCCCCAGGCCCTGGTCACATCACCTGGCATCTTTGCCTCTCCTGGCTAGTTGCTTTTCCACTATGCTACCTATGTCCTACTACCCTTATCGCTTTCTTCAACACCTTTTCCATTCTTGAATTTTCCTTTGAAGGCTCACAGCCTGTAACATGCACTTGCACTTTCTTATATACAAACCCTAACAATCTGCATATGAAAACATGTAATTTCTGATTTGAGTTACATCATTTAATATTATTTCCTGATACTTCAATTTTCCCATTTCATTTTTCTTAAGGGCTTAACGTAATTCAGTTGTATTCATAGACCACATTAGGAATGAGTCCCTTGGCTCTCCTGAACTCCTCCCATTGAGAGGATATGACATCTAGACACCACCAGAGAGTATCCCTCCCCAAACAGCTGATCCTGCAAATCTTGACATCCACTGTCAAAGCTCTGAGAAATACATTTCTCTTTAATATAAACAATCTAATTCTTTGAACTTTTTCATAGCAGCACATAATGGACAAATGTACAAAGCAACAGGCAAAAATCTTGTTAATTTTGATGGGGCACAGGACGGCCACATATTGATATTTCATCAAAACATACTTAGTTTATAAAATGAAAAAGGTAACAGTAGACAAACTACCAAACACTATTTTTGAATAAGTGATCAAAATTAATCTGGGGCATAGTTGACAATGGTTTTATAGAAAGGAAATACTGAGAATGAAACAATACTGCTGTGGAATTTTCTTCAAAAATTAATTCATGAAAAAAACTTGTAAATGCATATTAAGGATATCCACAAGCAGAAACACACACACATATTTGTACACCATATATACACATACTCATTCACTATATGTACTCTGTTCTCTACATCTGAATTCTACATCCATGTTTCAAGTAAGCACAGATGGCTACTGACAAAGAAATTTACACCTATACCAAAAATATACAGATTTTTTTTATCATTTATTCTTTAAACAACAAAGAATGTTGTCTATCTAGACAATATTGAAAGTAAATTTTATCATCTAGAGAAGATTATAAATATGCAAAGTAAAGATATATGTTATATTCAGTATCTCATATAAATGAGCACTCATGAATTTTACAATCTCCTCAACTTGCTTAAAAATAGCTGTATGGATATATAATAACACAGCATAATTATATAATTGTACATATTAATATGACTGAAGCTGTAGGAAAAATAAAGAAACTGAATTGTTTATACTATTTTGGCAACATTTTTAATGTTGATAACATTTTTTAAAAAGAAAAAAATGAAGAATTTCACTAGACAAGCATGGGAGGAGTGTAAAATTTTAACTTAACCTCTACTTATTCCTGGGAAGGAAAAATAATATATATATATACATACATATATATATATATACATATATATATATATTCATTTTCAGGCTCAGTACTGCATAATGCCAGGAAGTGAAAGCTCTGTTGTGAGAATAAAGACCAGCCTATTCATTTGACAGCAGTAATGGAACAACACAACCACTTTACTCTGCTGCTATAATTTGCTGTCCTGAACTTTCCTAGCTACTGATATAATAACATTCTTCCTTCCCTTTGATTAAAGATTGTGATAATTTTGACCAGACAAAAGTCAGAAAAAAAATATTTGGGGATATGATCTTGACTATATTGATCAAATACAAAAAAGAAATACACTCAATGATATATTTACACAACGGTGTATTATGCAGCAGTAAAAAAAATTACGTCTTGAAATTTGCAGGCAAATGAATGGAACTAGAAAAAGAAATAATAAACCTGAGTGAGGTAACCCAGACCCAGAAAGACAAACATGGTACGCACTCACTCATAAGTGGATATGAGACATAAAGCAAAGGATAACCAGACTACAACCCCAGAGAAGCTAGGTAACAAGAAGGAACCTATGAAAGATAACCATGGATCTCCTGGGGAGGGGAAACAGATAAGATCTTCTGAGTAGAGAGGAGGTAAGGAAAGGTGGGAAGAGAACATGAGGGAAAAGGATGGCAGAGGATGGTAGAGTTGGGGAGGGACAGAGAGGGAGAATAAGAAAATAGGTATGTTGAGAGGAAATCATTTGAGAAACCTGATGCTAAGGAAACTCACAGGAATCCACAAGAATGGCCTCAGCTAAGACTCCAAGCAATAAATAGTAGAGAGGGTACCTAAATGGGCCTTCCCTTGTAATCAAATCAATGACTATCCTAATTGTCATAATAGAATCTTCATCAAACAACTGATGGAAACAGACACAGAGATCTACAGCTAAACACTGGGCTGAGCTCCCAATCCAGTTGAAGAGAGGAAGGAGGAATTAATTATATGAGCAAAGGGATCAAGACCATGATGGGGAAACCCACAGAGACAGCTGACCAGAGCTACTGGGAGCTCACTGAATCTGAACTGACAGCTGGGGAACCTGCATGAGTGAGAATTAGGACCCCTGGATGTGGATTAACAGTTTCATGGCTTAAGTAGTTTGAGGGGCCTCTGGCAGTAGGACCAGGATCTATCCCTAGTGCATGAACTGGCTTTCTGGAGCCTATTCCCTACAGAGGGATGCCTTGCTCAGCCTTGATATGGGGTAGGGGTGGGGGCACTGGTCCTGCATCAACTTGATATCCAGGACTTTGTGGATTCCCCATAGGAAGCCTTATCCTCTTTGAGGATTGGATGGGTGGGGAATGAAGGATGAGTGGGAGGAAAGGAGGAAAGGGGAACTGTGGTTGTTATACAAAAGAAAAAGTAAAAAAGTCCCCACCCCAAAAAAGAAAATACACTCAAAGCAAAGTACAGTTGCTATCTCTGAGAAAGAAACATAGAAATCTCTTCTTCTGTCTTCTAAAATTAGAACTGTATTTCATAAAGAATTAATCAATGGTAATGAATGCTGAACACACACACACACACACACACACTGAGGGAGAATGAATGAATGAATGAGGAGGGGGAGTTATTAAATTTAGAACTAAAAAAATAATTTTAGAAATGCTGACTTAGTAAGCTGGTGAAATATACTAGTCAGGGTATATAAAAGAAAACTGACTTTAGAATTTGAAAAACACATTAATAATCCACTTGTCAGACCCTGGAGAACTCACTGAGACTCTTTATTAAAAGTGTTATCCTTTTTGTTTTTTATAAAATTTGTTCTGTGGACAACGCAAGATAATGTTGCCAAAAGTAAATGAGGAAAAAAAAAACCACATAGAAAGAACCCCAAAGATATGTTTGTGTGTGCACTGTGTGTGTGGGTGTGCACCTGTGATTTGTGTCATTTATTAGATAGATCCATCAGTTACCAGAATTGACATTTATAGACATTGCCTATGTTCTTCCCTGTTCTTCTTGTCTATAAATTCAATTTCTTGTATTGTACCTTTACTTATTTTATTCATTTCAAATGACTATTAAGTCATTTCAAACAACCAATTCCATCTTTAGAGATCACTTTAATCACTGTGCTTATAGTCTGAGCTCTGCCCCTGCTAGGTATCTTTTATTGTGCTGGAAGGTGCTATCTAGGTGGCTGAGAGAGGAAAGATATCAGTGGTCCTTTTCAGCTAAACCCTGCATCCTATAATACTGACCTGCCAAATATGCCTCCTGGTATAAAACGAGCAAGACTATTCATGTGAGTAACCAATTACTCTTTGGATTAGATCAAAGTCTGTTCTACAAGGCTTTGATTCATGCCTGCTAACCATAAACATGGTCAAAACCCATGGCTAGGGAAGCATTACATCCCAGGAGAGAATGTATTGGTGTCTTTGTAAATGGTCCTATGACCAAATTTCTTTTAAATATTTTTATATCCATAGATTTATGATGCTCTTAGCCAGAGAGGCTTCTTACTGCCATTGATATTGATTAATGAAGAGATTCACTCCTGACCAAATTTCTGAGAATAAAAGAATGACAGTGTTTAGCTAGTGATGGTATGCCTCTATTATCTCCTGCCCGTACAACACTGAAATGTGGAACACTGCTGGAGAAGAGTAAAGAGAAAGATGGAGAAGAAAGCTGTGAAAGTTGTTAAATGGACATGACCTAGCTGATGCATATATGAACTCACAGCAACTGTGCTGAACTGCAGAATAAAAAATTCCAGCATGAAGCAATGCACCCAAGGCCTAAATCTGAGGACTACTGGTAATTGATAACTGCTTGGAGAAAGATACAGTCACATTTTCTTGGGGGTGTGGCAACCCCTACATTGCTCATACCAGAGGAGATGACTCTATACCCATGTGTTCTCGTGCAGCACTAAGTAAAAAATGTTATTAATCAATTTTGGAGGACACAACATTGGGAAATAAGATGATAAAACTCTAGGATGATAGAATAGAAAATAGGGAATAGGAAACATTAAGATACATTATATGCACACATAAAATTTCCAAAGACTAGGTAAAAATTATTATTTAAATTTTTTGAGCACTATAGTTTTAATAAGTCCAAATTCTTATTTTTTTTCCTTATCTAGCCCAGTGTTTCTATACTTCTTTTCTCTACTGAAGTTATCTCACTCATAGGATTCTTGTCATAATGAAACCTTATTTCACATCTAATAATGTACCACTAAGTAATTATGAGCCATGAGCTCATATTCATATATATATTCATATATTATATTCATGATGATAATGATAGATGGGTGGCAAGAAAACATTCCAGAAGTAGCATATGGTAGTTGGATATGGTGCCACACAACTTCAATTCCAAAACCTGTAAAACAGAGGCTACCAGATCTCTATGAGTTTCCAAGCCACCCTGGAACTTCCATGCCAGCCAATGATGTAAGGATTCCTGGCACAACACATGGTAAACCCAACATGGTGCTGGGTGAAGTAAGCATTTGGGGTATGTAGCAGCCACATGGTAAAGCCAACATGGCACCAACAGAGCAGGATGTGTAGGGAAGGCATGCCCCTGGGTGTGGCTACATGGATCCATGCTTGTCCTTTCTCTTAAAAGGAAACTCTATGTGACAGTCCCTTCTCTCTCTTTCTCTTCCTCCTTCTCGGCTTTTCTACGGGTATGGCTCGCTAGGTAACTCCCTTGAATAAACTGTTGTGTGGCATCTGGCAGGGTGTGTTTGTCTCTTCCATGTTCAAGACCAACCAACGGTATATGGTGAAGCACTGCCCCAAAATAAATAAATAAATCAGCTCTGCCTCAGGATAAATATAATAACAATAAAACCAACCCAGCCAATGAAACTGAGCATGTAGTTCAGTAGTTAGAACATATACCTAGCATGAACAATTCCTTGGGTTCTAGGTTTGATCCTTAATCCTGCAGAAAACAAACAAACAAATAAATACAGTATATGCCTTATTCTATCTAAAATAACATTCAAGGATCAGGACAAAGCAGAGATCTATCTGCCTTCCCTTCCTGATGCCTCTCCTAAAGCCTCCTGAGGAGAAACTCTATTGAGGCCTCCCTGTCCATCTTTTCTGCTGTCCACTGCATTAAGCTACAGATGTACAAGTGTTCTAGTCTCTAGGAATACTCTAGTAAATCTCAACAAATATTAGAATCACTGATCACTATCCAGCTTACTTAGAGTTTGGCCCTCCTGTTTCTGACACTAGCATGTGTTTGGGCAGTATGTTTATAACATTTTCTAGTGTACATATGCAAACCAGATCTTTGTAGAGTCTATAATAAACAATACTGTAAGAGGAAATTACTATCTTAATATCTGTGACAACACAACACCTCTGAAGCCTAACACGAGCATTGCTCCTGCAGAAACAGCCAAAGGAACTACTTACCTAGTGCTAACTAAAGAAAGGTTTCAGGAGTGCCTTGAGAGGAAAACAAACAAAAAGTCAACTGCAGGTGCAGAGGCTCCCAGAACAGGAAGCTTAAGGTACTGGCCACTGACAATGTGTCCTCAACACAGGGCACTTTGCATGACCAAGAGTTACACAACCAGTTCTTCTGAAACCGTGCTATCTTTACTTTGCTACTTTAGTCTCTTAAAATGATACTTAATGTGGATGTCTAATGATTTCTACTAAAACGTAGCATATACTTAAATAGTTAAGAGATCTAAACAATTATTTTAAAAGTATTTGTTCATATTACATAACTCAGAAAAGTCAGTTTCCATTTTAAAATAATCAATTAAATTATAAAGATTCCTCTTGCTTATTCTTTTGTGTCCACACTATTTTATTCTATTTTTATGTTAGAGGAAGTACCTAGAAATAGACAAAACTAAGTAAGGCTAAGAACATCTGAAACTTTCAGAAGCTTGCCCAGGTCAGTTTTACTGCAAGCCGAGGTAATCTTTTATTTAGTTCAGTCAGGCATGCTTTCATTCATATCTTCACATAGGGGAAGCAGAACTTTGTGTTACACGTGATGGAACTGAGTAGATAAGTTTTTCTAAGCTTCTGGGCTAGTTGCCAAACAGGCAAGTAACCTGCTGCTATATACCTTGCAAAGGGCAAAATATAGCACTGGAACTTAGGTTCCTAGCTCCTGCCTTTGTGGTCTCAAGTATAGAAAGCATACTACAGTGACTTTTGCACCATGGAAGCTGACTTAGAGGAAATGACCATTTTTTCCCTGATCCTTGAACTGTGGTCCACTCTAAATGCAAAGGCAGCACATGATCGCATATTAGTTATTTATTACAGGAATAGGAGCAGCAGCTTTGTGTTACACAGACTAAGAGCAGTAAAATTCAGTTTTTTATGGTTTACAGTTCACAAGGTGCTGTAATATATTGCATGAAAGTGATGTACAAACTTGTATTAGTTTTACCAAAACCTACATTAATTTTACACTTTTCTGACAAGCTGCCGCCTACACATTGTACTGTCAGCAGCCTCATTTCGTATTTGTATTTTTAAGTTCATATAGATCCACATTATTGCTCATGTAAGCCTCCTTTTTAAATTAGTTTTTAGTACTTCTCCGCCTTCCACTCTATTATCCTCGACACACCAAAGTTTTAACCGCTTGTACTCTCAACTTGTTCCTCTGCAAATGAAAAGAAACCAGCCACCCTTGTCCAGCGAGGAGAACTACAGAAGCAAGCCAAGCATGTTAAAGTGGAACATGATGGAGACCTAGCAGAGCTGACTTGTCCGGGTGCCTTCCGGGTGCAAGCCCGGCTGGGAGGCAAGCGATTGGACCGCGAGACCTCCAGACCCACTCGAAGATTAGGGGCTTAAGGCACAGGCGTGGGGAACCGCCTGGGGCAAACTTCCATCTTGTGGGGTGCTGGGCAGCCATCGAGGTCGGACACTAAGCTAGCGGGAACCCGCACAGAGGGCTGCATCTGGGCCAAGCCGGTCCGGATTCCCAGGCGCCCAGGACGCAAGGTCAAAGGACGCAGCAGTTAGGAGGCCTGCGATTGGCTGGCGGGCATGCGCGCCCGCGCTAGCTGGGGAGTCTGTGTGGGCCGCCAACGAGGAATCCCGCAGCTACTCACCTGGGTCTGGGGACCTGCCACCAGCGGGGTGTCACGGACCGGGGGAAGGAGCCCTGAGTCCTGCCACAGCTGACCGCTGGCCACCGCCGCCTAATCCCGCCTCCCGGAGGACAGCGGAGGCGGGGCTTCTCGGGGGCGGGGCTTCTCGTGGGCGGGGCTCTGAGTCTCTAAGCGGGTTCTGGAGTCTAGCAGGGTCACTGAGGAGGCAGAGGGAAAAGTTATGTCAAGCTGAATGCCCATCATTTCTGCAAGGAGAAATAAAAGATCTCTTAAACTTTAGCCTTTAATGCTAAGCCGTGAAAATGGTCAACTGTGGGTTTTTTTTTTAATTTTTAAAAATACATTCAAATATTGCTTGTATTTATAATGCATTAAATATTTCCAAAATTTTAAAGTTGAAATGCTTTAATTTATCAATGGGCTTTTATTTGCAAGTCAGGATAAGACAAAGGGGATAAGTGAAAATGTATGATCTAATAGGAATGATGTGTGTGCAGTTACAATAGAAAGAGAATAAGTCAACAAAAACAAGAATATTTGTAGCACAGGCTGCAGCTGGAGTTTTCATCTTACATCAGCCTCCGATGCCAAGAGGATTCTGTGTTTTGTTGTGGTTACTTAGTAACAAACAAGCCTTGACTCAAAAAGTAGAACTTGCAAGTGTAAGGATAGGAACAGTATTAGAAAGTCTCCCCTTTAAAAAATTATTGGATTTTTAAAGAGATTTGAAATGTACGTCTGTGTGTGTGTGTGTGTGTGTGTGTGTGTGTCTTATTTAAAGAAGAATAATTTTTTACAATATGGTCTAGTTCAAAAGCTTAAGACCAAAAGATTCCTGTATTCTGATCACCATTAGGCAGTATTTTGTGTTTTTCATTGTCTTGGTCTTTTGAAAATAGAATTTTGAAATAGTTTCCTAAAGTTCCTCTCTCCCTGGCTTTGCATTGTTATGAGATATGCTCTGGTTTCTATGCTAATATTTTTGCTATGTGTGAAATTCATAAATGTACAAATCAATTTTACAACCAGTTTGCTTCATCTTTATAAACACTGATTTTATGGCTTGGTGAGATGACTCAGCAATTAAGAGCACTTACTGCTCTTCCAGAGGGGCTAGGTTTAGTTCCCACGTGGCAGCTCACAACTGTTTGTAACTCCAAGTTCCAGGAAATCTGACACTCACATAAACATAAATGCAGACAAAACACCAATGCACATAAAATAAAAATAAATAAATCATTTTAAAACCTTTTTATTTTGACTGAAAATGTTCTCTAATTGAAGTTCCCTTCATTGGTGTGCTTCCCCTCTACCATAGAAATACGCATTTAGATCCCTGTGAACATTAAGACTTCTGAAAAATGCCTATTCTAGTTTAGGTTCATTTAATTTTGGATTGTTTGTTTTCCAAAATTAATTTCTATATGAATAAATAAATTTACCATATGGGTTACAAATACCTTCACTTTATTGTATTAACTTTTATGGTATCTTGATAATCAAAATCCTCAAAGCTTAGTTAATTGCTTTTGGCATTTAACAATATTATAATTGTATAACCTTGTATTTATATCAGACAACAAAATTCATGTCAAAACTTCAATTGTGTTGTATTAATGTTAAGGACAATATAAAAATGTTGTTAGTAGGTTTATTCAACAAAATACTGAAGATCATCTTATTTGTATCATTTTCAAAATAATCACAAGCTATTTTCTTTGGCTTCTAAAACTTTGTGGGTTTAACCATATATGAGACATAAATAAATGAACATGAACAATATGGACAATTATGAACACTTATACACTAAGCTCTATGTATCTAGAAATTTTGAAACTTCATTTTCCTTATTAATGTTGCTTGAGTTATGTTAGCTAAAATTGGGTCTTGATGTTGGATGCCTTTCCATATGCTGTGAATATATGTTATTACCATTTGTAAATAAAGAAACTGTTCTGGCCTATGGCAAGGCAGCTTAGCGGGAGGTGGGAAGAAGGGCAGAGCAAACATAGAAGCTGCAAGCTTCACCCTTCTCCCCCAAGAAAGCACGTTTTAATGCAACACAGGTAAAGCCCCAGAACAAGAGGCAACACATAGATTAATAGAAATGAGTTAAGTTATAAGAACTAGTTGTTAATGAACCTGAGCCATAGGTCAAGCAATTTGTAATTAGTATAAGCCTCTGAGCAATTATTTAATAAATGGCGGCAGGACCAGGAGAAGGAGAGATTTCTCCAAACTGCCCGACCAGATGGGTCAGAAAACTTCTAGCTACAGGGTCTTTATTAATTTTCACAAGTTTTGGAATAAACTGATCAAGATTAATGAAAAGAGTTTGTATGGATATTGATTGTGCCTTAATGAAATTTGATAATTTAATTTATAGATTTTTATAGTTTAGAGAAATAACTTCTGTAAACGTGTGTTTATAGATTTACATTCAGGTCCGGTATGTTCTGTAATGCTTTTTAATTCATGCTACTAAAATTGTTGCAAGTTTTTATTACATAGATTTTTCACATTTATTGCTAAAAATGGACGTAACTCTCTTTAAGTTACATATTGTAACTAATATGTAACTAATGCTGTGGTCAGTGGTAAACTGCATTAGACCCTGAGATTAATTTCAAATGCTGCAAAATGAAATTACAGCAGATTACTAGCACTATTAGCAAAGAAGGCATTGATGTTTTATGTGCCTCACTCATTGTCCATAGGATGTGCTCATATTATGTGTGTTTACTTCTGTTGCATATCCAATCTATCAGACAATTATTTCATTTATAAATGTCATTTTTTCACTTTTAAATCATCTTTTCATCATTAACAGATATTGACAGGAGCTTCATTGCGATGTTTTATGTCCTAGTGACAGCATCATTATACTCTCCCTGAGTTAATACAATCCCATTAAAATTTTAGCATGAATTTTGAGATGTGATATGGGCTTTCCATTACATAGTTAATTGGTTCTGAGCAATCAGTTCACAAAGTACCCCATTTCTAGATTTTTTAATGTGAATACTCAGTTGATAAAATTAATTTTAACATCTACTGAAAGTCTCAGTTTCCTAGTCTAATAAATTTATAAATATTAATAGATTTTTCTGATGTTGAATGCAAGAGACAGACTTTATTTTATAAATATCTATATGCAAGCCCACTTTAAAAGTCATTTATTACTGTCAGGGAAAAATCAATTAAAATGGATTCACATTGCATCCTCCTGTATGTGTAACATTTAAGCAATATGGTGTTTTTCAAGTGAGTTGGTATTGTAAGTAGTGTCATATTCTGCAACTGTGATCACTCAGTTCCTCCCCTGATGTGTAAAAAAGTGTGATAGAGATGGTGAGAACCAATATTGCCAGCATTCATTTTCTTCCATATCAGTTTTCAACTTATTTTGTGTAGATTATATATTCACTTGTCTTTCTTGTATACCTAGTGTTTTCTTTTATTATAATATATGAAGCATTTTAATATGCTATATTTTAATGTATTTCAAATATGTGGTGATAATATTTACTCCAAAGTCTAATTTTCTGTTTCATGTAAGTTTAAACAGTACAGAATTTGGTTGGTACATCTGTAAATATTAATTAGATATGTCTCTAAAATGAACAAGTAACTTGTAAATTGATAGTTAATGAAAGTTTCCTTTATACAAAATTTAAGTGTGTGTATACATGTAAACACGTACAGAGTATCTCAGAGGAT
Organism: Sigmodon hispidus; assembly: GCA_004025045.1. Classification (NCBI taxonomy): domain Eukaryota; kingdom Metazoa; phylum Chordata; class Mammalia; order Rodentia; family Cricetidae; genus Sigmodon; species Sigmodon hispidus. Next base: position 20,031 of record PVIH01005864.1, read on the forward strand.
GTGTTCATTGTCCTCTATTGTGACTCTTGTTTATTGTTTTTCTTCCTTAGGTCCATTTTTTTTGTCATCACATATTTATTAATTGAAACCATAGTACTGAAAGAATGTATCATACATTTAATAGGTGAATTACTTTAGGAAAACAGAGCATTAGTTTAAGTGTGGTACATCAACATGATCATTCCTTGAGAAAGCCAATAAAGACCATTATAAACAGGAAAGGATGAAGGGACATACTTTATGCATTTTCCTCATAAATTCTTTACATTAACTAGCCTAATGCAATAACACAGAAACCCAGAGATTTTTTTTTGATTTCTACTGTCATTTTATTACTATAATAGTTTCCACATCATAAGGTCCCTGTGGTTTTACTTAACCAGTAACTAAAATACCAGCAACCATGATTTTCCTGTGAGCATTAGTAATGAATAGCATTCTAATTCCCTACACCTAGCCAAATGCTTGCTTGCATTTTTATCTATTATTTTTTCTCTCTATTTCAATGAGTCCCTGAATATCACATGGTTCCTCATTCCCCTGATTTTTCCAAGTATGGCCACAAAGTGTCTTTTAATAACTTTAAACATTATTACTCCTCTCATCTGAAAAGCAAACTCACAGATCCCAGGAAATCATGTAGACTGAAGTACAGTGTGCAGCTGAAGGCTAGTATTTTAAGCAGTGACAATGATCCCAAAGGATCTTCACATGAAAATACACTTAGGTTCTTTCTCTTTTATGGCTGAGTTCTCAATATAGTTGATCTGCACTTAATAACTTAACTCCCTCTGCATATTATGCCTTCTTCAGAATTATATTTTGTTGGTGTTGTTCACAATATCTTGGTGACTGCCTCTGTCTATCATGTTAACCAGTACTTTTTTAGTTTTCCCAGAGTTGAAACCACTTAGGTCATTCTTCCTAATAAGTAGCAACAAAACCAAAACAAAGCAAAAGTAAATCACCAAGGAAAAGATTGTTTGTCTTTCAATCACAGAATGTTTTTTGGTTCCTGAGACTTGTTTTTCTTTTCCATGTGCATCCTATTATACTTTATTTGATGCCTTTAATCCCAGGTTTTATTCACAGTTTTGCCACTAATTATCATTTTGTTCTGTTCTTTATGTCATATTTTGCTTTATAAATGTTTGATTAGAGAGTTCTATGATATACTTTGCCATATATGACTCTAAGAAGTCCCTGAGTAGAGTTCCATACTTCCTACTGGATGACAGTGGGACTCTTTCCACCATGTATGTATAAGGCAGTCCGGAGGGATGAACAATATACTTGCCACAAGGACTCTAGTTTAATTCCAATAATATGTACTCACAATTGGTGATGAGATCCAAAAAGATGCTGGTCTTTGAAAGTCATGACTGAAAGCAGTGAGTGAAGTAAATGTAAAGATTTTACGGTGCCCTGAATTGGGTCAGTTTTTGAAGAAGGAGTTGGGCTTTTCTAAGAATAGACTCAAACTTGAGGATTAAATTCAATGTAGGTAACTCAGAACTGTAAAGGTGAGGGCTTTTGAGAAACATTCTGTGACTCCTTTGTTTCTCCAGGTCAAGGGATTTGTCAGGAATGCAAGTTGCAGTGTATAGTCAAAAGTTTCTGGCTTGGCCTAGCCCTGGGGTCCAGAAGCACACAAGCCTGTTGCCACTTGTCCACAGATAGTCATGCAAAGGCTAATATTAATTATAACCCGTTTAACCTACTGGCTCAGGCTCATTACCAATTAGCCCTTACAACTAAACTCATTCCATTCTTATTAATCTATGTATTTCCATATGGCTCGTGGCTTACTTACACTTTTACATCTTTCTTCTTGGACAGTTGAATAGCATCTCTTTGATTTTGCCATTCTTGTGATTTATATATGCTTTGATTTTTCTGCCTGCCTCCAAGCTGCCTTGCCATAGGCCAAAACAGCCTCTCTATTAACCAGTGGTATTCACAGCATACAGAAAGACATCCCACATCACCAGAGTCAACTTTTTTCCCACACTGATGAATAACAGAAAGTCCCGGCTGGAAACTAGGTGCTGTTAGATGTAAAATGTAATGAGTAGGCAGTGGCAGTTTCTTCCAATGAAGATTATTTCACTTAGAGATGATGACTGCTGTGTAGGTGCATGGCTACAGTAGAAACCTGGCCCAGCAGAGGAACACAAAACATTCTGAGAAGAAAAGAAACTGCAAACATGGATGCAGAGCCCATTAGCATTTGAAGAAATGAACTTTAATGGACTATTGTCTTGTGTAAGTATCCTGCCACATTCACCCAAGTTACAGATGTTATACCACTTAAAATATAGATTTTCTACTGGTAAGAGCATATGATTGGTGTCCCTTCCTCCATAAGGCATCATGAATTACGGACTCAAAAGGTCTTACCTTAACTTCTGTTATAAAAGAGAATAAATTTATAAAGTCACAGGTGTAAAATAAGCCTCATCATGTCTCTGAATAGATGAACTGTCTGGTTTTCTGTTCTTGTTACATAGACCGTGGGTAGTGCCTTTCAGTGCATATATGCTTCAATATGATTTTTCTGAGTCTGCTCTTTCTAAGAAGTATCTTGTAATTCATTATATTAAAATAGCAAAAAATGTAGATTTATTTGCTGGTATTTCTTTGTTAAAGAATGCTTTCAAAAGACACATAAGACTGCATTGTGTACCTGTTTTATATATATATAAAACTCAAGTTCCATGAGTACATGTATAAAAACTGATTTATGGCTCCTTCTCCCAAAACCACATTCTAGTAAGTGCTCATCATAGTGTGATCAATAACTTCCAAAAATATATCCAACTCATAATCTCTTGAGCTTATAAAAGTTCCATTTTCAAAGGGGACATTTTTCAAATGATCGTTAACCTTCAGAGGCTCTGTCATGAGCTGTTAACAAAGGGACATTTTTATGTGCATGACTGTTGTGCCTACATGCATGGCTATAGCAGGTTGTAAGGACTAGAGGCCACAGCAAGCTTCCTGGCCGCTCAGGCTTCTTCATGAGACAGCCCGGTCCACTCAACCTCAGCTCTCTGTTCATGTGTCCATCTGTTTATCACTTACTCATTTCCTCACATTGCTAGTCAGGCCAACTTCCTGGGAGTGATGCAAGTAATTGTCAAATGGTGCCCAAACAAGGACAGAGACCTTCGACACGAGATGTGGGGAACTCTTGTTAGTCAGGTAAGCGAATGATCTTGAGAGAAACATTCTCATGGGTAAAGAAAGGAATGGGGAAAGGAAGAAATGTAGGGAAAGGAATAAACAAAGACACGAAAAGAAGGAATAAAAGGGAAACAAATAAAGGGACAGAGGGAGCACAGTTTAAAACGTAAGGCAGAAAATATGGGACGAGTGGAGTCTAGAGATAAGTTGTTATATGTCAGTGCTTTGGGGAAACATCAGAAGAAGTCTGAGGGTGCTGCCTTTCAGGGAAGGTGGTGTGAATTTGGCTACTTGAAAACCAAATAAATGATAGGATAAAAATTAGAGGTGCCATGCTTACTTTCAGTTCAACTATTTCCATGTTACATTTGGCAACAACCATACAGAACACAGATGGCAGATGCACGGGATGGAGCTCTGGTTTGGGCGGCTGTGTGGGCTGTAGGACAGATCCTCAAGTTGTCTCTTTTTAGAAGCCTGTACTAATAAGTAGATTTCCAGAGTCCAGGCCTGACAACATGGAGGTGATGGTGGAAGGTAGAGGGCCCATGCTCATGCCTTTGCTGTCTCGGCATCACTGAGACTGTATGCCAATAGCAAGCAGGTGATGCTGCTTCTCCATCACAGAACCCAATTCACTCAATCCTAGTTTTTATGTATCTGTGTCCATGTATCTGTCTGCTTATTTACATTTCTGCCCCAAAGAGGTCTGTTTCTGAAGCCATTCTAGATGTGACAAATGCTGATGTGGCTTGGGGGAAGTGGACCATTTTTTTCACTGTTGGTAGATATAAAAGTGGGTTGAGTTGTTATGGAAATTAGTATGGAAGTTCCTCAAAAAAGGTTGAAATAGATTTACCACATGATTGACCTGTGGAATTCTTTGGAACTTAGCAAAAATCTTGCTCATTCATGTTCATTGCCACCCATTTTGCAATAGCTAGGAAATGGAAACAATCTCTCGATGTCCATCAGCTAACGAATGGCTAACAGAAATGTGGTACATTTATATAATTGAATTTTTTCAGCAGTGCAGAAAAAAATGGATTAAAAATTTTCAGGTAAGTAAAACAAACTAGAAACAACCACCCTGAGTGAGATAACTCAGACCCAGAAAGACAAATTTATGTTTTCTATTATTTGTGGATGTTAACTCTCTCTCTCTCTCTCTCTCTCTCTCTCTCTCTCTCTCTCTCTCTCCCTCTGTCTCTCTCTCTTTCTCTGTGTGTGTGTGTGTGTGTTTATTTGAAATACCCACAAAGATCAGAAAATTAATAATGGTGAAATAAGGTGATTGAAATGTTACAAAAAAGGAAGAACACACTCATAAAATGGGGTAATAAAATATCGAAACAGGGAGAGTTAATGGAATGGTGGTTTGGAGGGAATGCTAAAGACTTTTGTAAAAGTCATCTGAAAAACTGCTACTTAAGAGACCTCATATATATGTATGTATTTAAATCATATAAAAAGATTTTAATGGGGTTGTCCAATAATACAGAAGCAACAACACAAGATAACAGATAAACTATGGAAAGGTTACTTTTTCAGTGTTGACCAATGAGGTCCAATGGAGTCATAAGTATTATAAGCTTTCAAAAGTCCTTGCTTTTAGTTATATCTCAGAACTTGACAAGATCCTGTTTCTGGAGATAGCACACACTTCAGTCGTGAGCCATTGGAAAGAATCCAGCCAGTACTAATCTGGAAGCTTTATCTCTACTGACTTTCATAGTTACAGAAGTATCCACAACACTTAAGAGAAAGGTACCCATTACGTTTGCCTCACTTAAGTTTACCCAGTGAACCATGTAAACTACAATAATGACCAACTCCACAAGCCCACTGATACAATAGCAGCATAAATTTTGTGGAAGTAGCCAAAAGCTTTCTGATGGAATCTAAGGTGTGTTCTACAACATAGAGCCAATATGTGGCCCCAAGACTAGGCCAAGAACTTGTGGCTGGATAGTTCATAGATTCTAGGAGACAACTTACTATTACTACTATGCTAAAAAGGTATAGTATTAAACTAACCCCTATTCCTGATGACTTATTATCATATCATAGATTAAATCTTTCAATCCCCATCAGAAAAGCTTCTGTTTTGAATAAATGGCAGGGAGTTAACACAGAGCCCCACAGCTGCACAAGATGCAAAGAAAAACAGACTACAGATTGTTCATTGCTAAACAGAACAATGGAAACAACCTCCCTTTCTGAAGAACTGAGAATCATGGCTAAAGAACAAAAAGAAAGATTTGAAAAGCCGGTGTGAATATATTATAAGAAGCAGCATTTTCCAGACACAAAAGGGGAAGCTGCATAAGTGAATATTGTAAGAGAACGCACAAGACCCATGAAAGCTTGAATCAAAAAACAAAACAAAGAAAATAAAACAAAACAAAACAAAAAACAGCATAGAAGTATCACCCCTAGCTGAGGAGCCATTGGTAAGTAATAGTTGCAGGGATAGGGAGAAGATGTTTTCATCAAGAGTATGTATTCTGATAAGTTGAACTGGAATGAGTTCTAGTAACTGTGTTCACACAAAATTATTTGGTCAGCACAAATATGACAACATGTATCTGAAAATGAGCTCAAAGCAGGTGAACCTGAGAAGAGTTGGTAAAGGGAGGTAAGTATAATCAAATATGTATGAACATGTCAAATAAATATTATAAATATTTTAAGTAGGGACACACAATTAGAGGTGGAATGAGGAGTAATTATGGGAGGATTTGAGAGGTGGTAAGCAAGGAATTAAGATTAATTATGTCAATCCTTGATTTAAGAACAGGTGATGCATAAATGAGTTCTGAGCTCTAGAAGCTATAGAAGAGGGAACAGTTTGGAACCTGGGCTGCTAAACAGTGATATGGGAGGCACCCTAGTTCAGTAAAGCCAAACAGGTTTCTGGCCTCCAGAACTACAAAAGAATAAGTCAAGTTAATAATATTAAATTTTTATTAATTTGTAGTATCACATAAAAGAGAACTTAAAGCTTAATAAGTATATCCTGAATTAATTAAAAGAACAGACAGTAATGACTCATTAAATATTTTATTTTCCATAAGAGGTCAAAACTCACCAAAAAGTATGTGAGAGAAAGACTATTGTCTGTTCTCTCCTTTAAAAATTTAAAATGTGTTTTAAGAATTTATTTTTTATTTGATTTTATATGACTGTTTTACCTGAATGTATGTAGGTATGTGTGTGTGTGTGTGTTTCATGTTCTCAGAGGTCAGAGGAAAACATCAGATTCCTATGAAATTAGAATTATGAACTAGTAACTGTGTGGATGTTGAGAACTGAACCTGGGTATTTTGTAAGAGATACAAGTGTTTGTAATCAATAGACATTTTTCCCAATTCCTGAAAAACTGTTCTGAATGAGAAAAAAGTATTTTAATTTGTTAATAGTGAGTACATTTATATAACCTGGGATTTTATTGATATTTATTCTGGTTGTTTTATTTGTTTTTGGTTTATAGATACTGTTACTCATAGAAACAGAGTTACACCTCAACTTAATTCCCTAAAGGAGTCTGGAGAGTTCCCGTTTACCTTAGGATCTCAATTCAAACAAAATGCAAAGCTTCACCACAGAAAATAATCTCAGAAGAAACCAATATGAATGAAAGTTGAAATTGTACAGACATTTTTAAATATAAATTATAAACAAAGAGTCTACTAGAGAGAGTACAACCCAAGGAAAGAATAATGCATACTCACCTGTGAATATAGGATTCAAGAGAGAATCTGCGGTGTCTTTATGTGATATAGGGTATTTTTCTGTATGCTGCAAATATACTTTATTATTGGTTAATAAAGAAACTGTTTTGGCCTCTGGCAAGGCAGCTTAGAGGCAGGCAGAAAATTCGACCATCTATAAAGAAGATGTGGGGTCAGAGGGAGATGCTGCAGGTGGCCACTTATGAAGCAAGATGTAAAAGTACTGGTAATCCACTAGCCATGTAGCATGACAGATTAATAGAAATAGAAAGAGTTAAAGAGCTAGCTGGTAATGAGTCTGAGCCATAGGCAAAAAGTTTGTAATTAACATAATCTGTTGTGTGATTATCAGGGACAAAGCAGTTGCAGGTGGGCCTGGAATTTGGGGATAGGCTGAATGGGCTGGGTCAGAAACTTCTAGCTACATTTTTGAATAGTATATGTAAAATTTTGTGGCTTTCAAGTTTCACCTCTAGTAGACATGAAGGGTCTTTCTGCTTTTTAACATAGCACATAGAATGTTGGCTATCGCAGGTTATATAGAAGAACTTCCTTCTCCACATGAGATTGTATGGTGGATATATGGGAGGTACTGTTTGTATCTGGAGCTGGGAATGAGAAAGAATGTTAGAAATTTAAGTGTATACATCATTTGGCTCTGAGTAAGCATAAGATTTCTTTTGGAAAAACATATATTGTCTCTGTGGGCAATTCGAGATTTATTAGTGCTATAAAAAGATTTTGCCATTCTCAAGAGAAAAAGCCAGAAATATCTTGAGAAAAGAACCATTATCCTCTCAACATGCTTTTCAGCCTATGCCACTGAAATTGCCTACCTTTCTGTCCTACCTCAAGATGAATTAAAATGTTAACTTTATGATAATTGGTTTCTTTTGATTATATACATATATATTTTATTTAGGTGCACCAACTATTAGACTTTATTAGATTAAAATAAATGTCTGTATTTCTAAGAGCATGCCATCCTCATAGAACTGCAGATTAATTGTGTGTTGTTGATTATCCATGTATCAATATTTTGATTATGTAATTATATTTATATATGTTTATATATTTAAAAATCGCATTATCTTGGAAGACAGGTGTTTCTTCATTTGTGTGTATATTTTATGAGAAGTAGGATAGTTTCTTGAACATAGTAAGATTTTAGAAATTTTTGGTTTACTGAATGCATCATGTTAGCCACACATTGATTCTTTATTGTCTAAGTAAGGAAGAAATTACTAAATTTGTAATGTAAATGTGTGTGAGTCCCCTACTTAATTTTAACTGTCAAGCTGACACAGCCTAGAGTCAAAGAGAAAAGAGTATCAATTGAGATATTTCCCACAACAAAATGATCTGTAGGAATGCCTGTGGGTACTTGTCATGATTGTTAACTGTTGTAAGAGGACCCAGGCCACTGTGGGCTGCACAATTCCCTGGGCAGGTGGTCTTGGGCTATACAACACAGCTAGTGAAACATGGATCTGTAATCAGTATTCTTACTTGGTTTCTGCTTTTGAGTTCCTGCCCCAACCTTCCGTGATGACCTGGAACCCAGATATGTAAGCCAAATAAATCTTCTCTTCCACTAAATCATTTAACAGGTCAGGGTCTGTTATTACAGCAATAGAAAGAAAATTGAAACAGAAAATGGTTCCTAAAGTAGGGTGTTATTGTGATTACTCAATCCTGTGTCGTTTTATGCCTCTTTTGCTTTTGTTAGATGCTTGTGGAATGTTTTAGAAGTTTGAGCTGGAAAAGCCATTTAGTGCACAGAGCTAAATGACATTCTGTAGGAAATTAGATGATCAGAATTCTGAGGAAAATAGACACAATAGAAGATTGAGCTGTGGGGTTTTAGGGGCAAGCAAAGACTTTATGGACATTTAGTATAGTGGCCATTGTTTGTTATTTAAGATTAATAATCTGTGTTTATCAGCTGAGGCTAAAAAATGATATGTAATTAAAAAGAGTATTGGACACTGATTCTAAAATGCCACTGATTCTGAGGGACCACGAAAAGGTATATGATACTACAATTAAGGTAGAGGCTGATGGATTTCAGGTGATTGATAACTTGAAGTGGCTAATGTCTCACTTACAATGAAAGCATTGGATCCCTGATCTCATCTTATTTTCAATTCTCAGCTCCTATAATGTATAGCTTAAAAAATTACAAATTTCCAAATTGGTTTTTTAACAAGTCCAGCAATTATTCTTGGACAGCCAAATGGAAACCATTGGAGTTGACTTTGCCAGGGAGAATAGAGAACCAAAAACATCATGGCATATATAAAGCAAATGGGTTTTCTTGCTTCTTCCAAAAGGTATTATAGTGTACACAATATTAACAACATGGTGCCAAAAATAACAGGAGTCAGTAGGTGCTTTGAACTTCTTTCATGAAAGCATCATTGAATGCAATCTATGCTTCACTGGAACAGTAGTAAAGTGATTCCTCAGAATCAGTGAACATAACTAATCTGGAGGGAGAGGGCAGGTTGTATTTCAATCTTGCCCAAATTTGGCAAATGGTACATCTAAGCTGTCAGGTGATATTGGCTTTGATGACACAATGAGGTCATAGACAGTGGCTGTAGCCTGGTGCCCTATAGCAAGATCTGAGTTTTTGTGAAAAGGTCTGGAAAGGACATTGGTGAAGGTGCAGCCTTTGACTCATGGAAACCCCAGAATGTGAGAAATGTCCAAACTGAACAGAAGTAGATGTGTAGTAGTACAAATTTATCTTACATGGTGAGCTTAGATGTAAAATTATGTATCATGGGAGACTCTTGGTGAGAACAAGAAAAATGGAACAAAATAAAATATTTATGTTTTAAAAAGTACATAACAATGAAAACCATGATGCTGTATAGTAACTTTGTGTGTATATATTTGTATGTGTTGGGGATTGCTTGTTTAGGTGTAGATTCTATGAATCACATATGTGTATAAGTCAGACGTCAACTTTGGATGCCATTCCTCAAGTGCTATCTGTCTTTCTTTTTGAAGAAGAGTGTCCCATTGGCTTGGAACTTGCGTAAATTAGGCTGGCTGAACAGTAAACCTAAGGGAGACTATCTGTCTTTACATAGTAGTGGTATTACATGTTTGCATCATCCCACCTGGCCTTTTTATTAATGTTCTAAACATCAATCTCTACTTGTCACTTACAGAGCAATCACTTTAACAACCAAGCTCCTTTTCCGGCCCCGCTGTGTGCTAACTTAAAGGAGTAATGAAAAATATTGACTAATAAAATTAAATTTAAAAATATAATCAAATAAAGGGAATAAGTTAATTTATATTTTGGTTATTTATTTATAATTTTCAAACTTTTCTAGTATAATACTTTTTAAATCTCCTCAAATACATTAACATACTACATAAGCAGAAAAAAATAATATTAGCATAGCTTTAGAAAGAAAATATTCAGAAGACTGAAGTAATCTTTGCTTTAGGTTCAATAACTCAAAATTATGCACAAATTAAACACGTACTTAGACATTTTGGATAACACACAAATGTCTACTATTTCTGTATGTATGAATAGTTTAGAGAGAGATGTCAAGAATACGTGGAGTCAGCCACAATGGAAAAATTCTCATATATGCTTATTGTTTTGCAGTGTTGCATGTTATATGAAAACCTGACTGCTTCAATCTGAAAGTATAAGTTAAATGCACTCAAAGAATCAGTGTTTAGAATGACCCTAAGGTTATAACTGTGCTATGATTTTTTTTTTTCCAAACAAGACTTGGAGTGGTATATAAGATCAAGATTCAGTGTAAATAGAGGAATGATTGGTTTTGCCCGTTCCCATTCTGTCTTTTATGTTGCTTTTATAATAAAACGTCTTTGCTTTCATGATATGAGATAATAAGTTTCAGTTTCTTCCTTTAGGTCTCACCCCCTCCAGAAGGTAAATAAAGAATACTTTCAAGATCTTCAATTTCTGTTCCAGGTGGATGAGCACACAGAGAGCATTTTTTGGAGGGTTTGGCTGGGGACAGCACAGCTGTTGTTTGTTGTTAATCCCCAGGACCAGCTTTGCTTTAATGTCACTTCTTATATTCCAATCATTAATTATATTAATACACAAAGAGAAAGCACTGTTGAAAGACAATAGCATGTAACTTAAGCATCACTTTGAAGATTATTCTTAAAGAAAGCACATTGTTTAAAGATATCAATACTTTAAGTTTTACCAACATACATATTACATTTATAATACATATTACATTTATAATGAAATATAAATGTAATATTTATATAAATATAAATTTATTTATATAAAATATAAATAAAATAGAATATCTCTATGATTTCATTTTATGTCTTGATAAAACAATTAAAAAGGATAAATAACATTAATGTGTAAGAAAGTAATAGGAGGGTGGACATGACTAGTTCACAGGGTAAATTTGCTAGCCATCAAGCCTGACAACCTGAGCTGGAGCCTAAGAGACCAAATGGTAGAAGGTAAGAACTAACTTAGAAAAGTTTTTCTATAATCTCTACATATTCACCATGATGCATACCCATACAACATACAGAAAAAAACGCTAATGTTATAAATGGAAAATGATGGGAATTTATTAAAGAGACATATTTTCATGGAGCTGCTAGAATTAAAATAGTCTCTTTTGCGGGTGGACATGGTAATACATGCCTTTAATTCTAGCACTTGGGAGGTAGAGGAAGGCAGATCTCTGAAGTATGGCATCTGGGCTGGTATACACCCAGAGTTACATAGAGATACAATGTCTGAAACAAATAAACAATAGTCATTCTTTGAAGAACTGAGCAGTCAGATAAATGTGACAGAATACGGAACACAAAAATTGATTTCTAAGCTCCTGTGGCCATGTGAAAAATGTGGCATTTCAGTTTACTGGGGAAAACACAGATTTCAAATAAATCATAGTAGTTCAATAGAATACTGAGTCTGAAAAAAGAAAATGTAGTTAATATCTGACTTAAGTTTTTTTCTTTAAAAAGAAAACAAAAACCCACTTTAAGCAGATAAGTAAAAAAATATACTCTCAGTGCAAACAAAAAGAGAAAGAGAAAACTGCTCATAAATATATAGTTAAAATGCATTGTTTCTGTAGTTAAGGTGTGAAGCTCTATGAAACTATTCTTTGTAAAAATTCATTGAAATGTTTTTTTTTTCCACTTTACATATCAACCACAGTTTTCCTTCCCTCCTCTCCTCACATTTACCCCTCAACTTCCTCCTCTTCCTTCCACTCCTCAGAGAGGATAAGCCTTCCCATGGGGAGTCAACGAAGTCTGGCATATCAAGTCGAGACAAGACCAACCTCCTCCTCTCTATAGCAAAGCTGAGCAAGGTATCCCTCTGTATGGAATGGGTTGCAAAAATTTAGCCCATGCACTAGAGAGAAATCTTGGTCCCACTTCCAGAGGATCCACAAACTGTCCAAGCCACACACTGTCATCAAAATTAAGAGTGCCTAGTTCACTTGCATTCAATCTTCCCAGGTGTCAGTCCAAAGTCTATGGGCTTGCAGTATCTCCAGTCAGGTGTCTCTGTGGATTTCCTCATCATGATATTGACCCCTGAGCTCATTTAATCACTCCTCACTCTCTTTAACTGGACTGGGGGCTTGGCCTAGTGCCTAGCTGCGGATCTCTGCATCTGCTTTCAACAATTGCTGGATGAAGGTTCTATGATGACAATTAGAGTGGTCATCAATTTGATTACACAGGAAGGCCAGTTCAGATACCCTATTTACTATTGTTTGAAGTTTTAGCTGGGTTGATCCTGGGAGTTTCCGTAGTACCAGATTTCTTCCTAACCCCAAAAATGACTCTTTCTAATGAAAATTTACTGAAGTTTTGCTCAGTGATAGAGTGATGTGAGATGTCTTTCTATATGCTGTGAAAAAAGGAACTGTTTTGGTCTATGGCAGGCACCTTAGAAGTAGGCAGGAAAATCAGAGCATAGATAGGGGAAGGAAGGCAGAGTCAAAAGAGATACTATCCAGCAGTCCATGAAGCAAGTTGTAATGAAATAGGTCAGCCACAGGTCATGTGGCAGGACAGGTTAATGGAAATGAGCTGAATTAAGCTGACTCCTTGGATCCCACTCCCCCTAGAGGAACACCTGTCTCAGTCTTGAGGTTGTGGGGGAGAAAACTGGATCTGCCAGGAGTGGAGGCTGAACTAAGCAATATTGGGACCTTGGGACCTAGGGACTGCCTGCTGCCTGCCCAGAGAGGGGATGGGGAGTTGTGGAGAAGAGAGAATGACCTGATTTGGTGGGAGGGGGAAGGGACCTTGAATAAGGATATACAAAAATAGAAAGTGTGACTTCTTTGTTCATAATAGTAAAATAAAAATAAATAAAAATAAGGGAAAGAAGAAAAAAGATGAAAGAGCTACCTAGCAATATGCCTGAGCCATAGGCCAAAGAGCATGAAATCAATATAAGCTTTGTATGATTATTTGAGGATAGTCTGTATGGGACTGCAGATTTGTGGGTCTGAACAAGCAGTCAGATGGGCCAGAAACCACATATTACTTCTTTAGCACACACAAGGCCCTTGCTTTGACCCTGTATGCAATAGACAAATTAATCATTTTTAATGTTTTTAATAAATCGATAAACAATATATTAGAATTTTTTAAATGTGTGAAAATTCCTTAAAGAATATATATTAAACTCAAATAGGTAACATGCATTTAAAATGATAAATTTGTAAACAATTTCATGAATATATAACGAATAGAATAACTTAAGACTTTGAGTCAGTGAAAGCCCCATGTTGGAACAGTTTTCTGATGTTTATGCTGAGAATAATTTTTGAACCAAGAATGATATTGTTTCATCTTGCACTTAAATATGCAAGTAAAATAACCAGTGTCAGTCTTTGATATAGAATTTGAAATTCAAAATAAAACCTTACTTAGAAAGACTAACATGCTTGTATTATAGCATGAATAGTATAGATAAAGTCAATCATGCACTTTGTTCAACTATTGTTACACACTTTTGCATCAATTATCACAATTCTAAACAAATAAATTTTAGCTTAAACATTTAAAGAATAGGTTTATAGGTGTTTATTAAACCCATATGTAAACTTAAGGGTACTAATAATATTATCGTTCATAGTGGCAAAAGTATAAATATGAGCCATAAAATTAATTATGAATTGAAAGTTACATTTATGAAGCCATGCATTATATTTAAATAAGAATTATTACATGTCATTTCTACTTGGAAATACACATAAAATGTAAAGAGATATACTGATATAAAAAGACTTCTACAATTTATTTTTAAGTAAAAAACAGCTTAGTAGCAATAGATGAAATGTTTTAGATGCTTGTAGGAAACTTTGTTCACACACACACACACATACACACGTCTGGCAAGAAAAATACAGAAATATTTTTCTTTGGATTGCACAAAGTGTTCAGTTTGTATATATTTTTACATAGTTTTAACAGTTAACTTTTGCTCATATCACTATCATAAGGAGATAAACAAATTATTGTGTAATGCAATTACAATATTCAAAATAAGTGTAATTTTGATTTAAAAGTTTTATAAATATAAAGAAAACTAAAATGTCATATTAGTACACATGTGAAAGCTCTATATATCAGAGTAAGAAGTGGGAAGAAAAGGCATACTGTTACCACAATAAAACATGGAATTGGTATTTCTAGCTTAGGAGGGCAAGGCAATAGGACCACAACTTCAAGGCCAGGCTGGAAAGCTTATCAAGAGCCTGTTTTGTCTTTCCTTTCTCGTTTACTTTATTATTAATAAAGTCTCATTTCTTATCCATGCATCCCCTTGTTCAAATGCCCTTCCCCTCCCGCCCCTACAAGTCACTCTTCTCCCCATCTCCTTATCTCCTCCCTGGCAACGACAGGAGGTCCCAGGATTCCAAGGTGGTTTGTTCAACATCCACTACAGGCAAATCCACTTTCCTGATCCTCACACCAAGACTGGCTCAAGTGTTCCTCTGGAGAAAATGGGCTCCAAAGTGCCAGTTCAAGGTGCTTCAAATCCCAAGATGTTCAGTGTTTGTGGTTTGCAGCTTGGACATGCTTTGCTTTTTGTTTAAAGTCCACTAATGAGTGAGTACATCCCCTGCTTATCTTTCTGGGATTGTGAAACCTCGCTCATGAGTATATTCTCTATATCCATCCATTTGCCTGCAAATTATAGGACATCATTGTTTCTTACTGCTGAGTAGTACTTCGTTGTGTAGATGTACCACAGCATGTTAATCCATTCCTCAGTTGAGGGGCAACTAGGTTGTTTCTAGGTTTTTTTTTTTCCTCTTTCTTTCTTTCTTTTTTTTTTATCATGAATAAAGTCACATTTTCTATCCGTGTGTATCCTTATTCAAGGCAAGACCTTGTTTTAAATTTATTTATTTTATTTATGTGTATGTTTGTGTGTGTGTGTTGTGTAAGACTATGCAACATGTGTAGGGAAGTATGTGAAAGCATGTATGAGCCTCCTATTTAGGTAATAGAAAGAAATCTAGGTTCTCTGAAAGAGAAATAAATGCTCTTACCGACGGATGCATATTTTTGGTCCAAGACTGTTTTAGAATATAAAGAAGAGGGCCCTCCAAAATGGCTGGCTGCTAAGAGCACTTGCTTCTTATCCAAAGGTCCGAAGTTTTCTTTTTGAACCCATATGGTAGGTCATGGCCACCTGAAACTTCAGTCTCAGGAGATCTGAAGCACTTTTCTGGTTTCCCAACAGCTCAGGCACATAGGTTAAACCAAATGTGCAAACAAACACCCAAAGATATAAAGAAAAAAAAAGTACAACTCTAAACAAAAGCAATTAATACCTTACACAAAGAAGATTGTGGCTTGATTATAGAATACTAATCTAAGATTCACAGGTCAATGGGTTCAATCCACAGCACTGGGAAAAATAAATCTATCTAACATACTTAAAAATATAGGTTAAGATTTGTTTTTGAGAATCATCAAGGCCCTGATAAGCATATGATAAACATAAAAATTATGTCAGATTGTATGTGACCATAGGATAGAAATATTAGGTACTATCTCTGGAACTAGAATCAAGAATAACACTGTGAAAGATAACTTATATGATTTCAAACTTAATTAAAAAGAGAGGAAATTGTACCACAGTTAGTGAACTGCAGAAGATTTTAGTCTTTCATCTAAAAAAAGAACACACAAAATATAGCTGAATCTAGATGATAGATTACAGTTATTGAGTCAGTTCTCCATGTTGATTAAAATAAATACATAATCTCCAATAAATTGCTTCCTGATACCCCTTTAAGCTGTTTTTCTTGAAAGATGTTCTAAAAGAAAAAAAAAAAAGAACCATTTAAAGTAGGTACAGTACCACCTGCAGCTTGACATGCTGAAGTAGATGATTAGAAATACTTTAGTCAAGTGTCTGTTGTAAAGCATCACATTTCTGTCATCATCTTTGATTGGAAGGGGTTCTTGGAGGTAATCCAGCAAGATATGATAATCATATGGAAAGGTATCACAATGCAAATTTTATCTGTATATTTGATCTACTATTATTATGCTAAATTTATATAACAATATACAACTGCTAATGACATATTTCTACATACTTAGACCAGCGGATCCCTCAAGACTCATTAGAGAAGCCTCCTTTTGCAGTAGACAGCAATAACAGAGAGACTCACAGCTGGAGAAGAAAAACAATGTGAGAAACTTTGGAATACTCTTCCCAAAATTTATTTTTTATTATGTTTCCTTCCCTTAAAGCTCAACAATCTATGGAGAAGGAGAAGTGGAAAGATTTTAAGAGTCAGTGGTGGTGGATGACTTCAAGAAGACAACATTTTTCAGGACACAACCATGCACATATAAACTGATAGAAGTTCATTTGCAGGTAATATTTGCTGAGAGAGTGAAAATCAAATTTCTTCAATGAAGTGACAGTGCATACATGGATCACACCCCAGGTCAGGGGATCTGCTCAAGAGAAGTTGGACCACACAAATCAGAGGCCATGGTGTTAGTGAAAGAGAGCAGGGGAGGGCATGATTAAACAATTTAAAATCCTGAAGTTGAAGTCAGTTCAAGATGATTTGGGTGGAGTTGGGGGGAGGGGAAATATGATAAGCATTATATTATATACTCAAAGAATAAATGAAAGCATTAAGCGAAATGGTAACCAGTTTGACTTAATTATTCTGTTATCCATAAACCACACTATCCTTCTGTATACCATAATTTAATGCTACTACAAGTTCAAAGGTTTTTTTCTAAAAGATTTATTTTTATTTTGCATACATGAGTGCTATGCCACCATGCACTTATGTGTATCATGTATCTGTCTGGTTTTCATGGACTCCTGAAGAAGACACTGGATTCTTTGAATCTAAAGTTAGAGATACATGTGAGGCTCCTTGTAGATGCTCAGAACTGAACCAAGTTCTTCTGAAAGAGCAGCAAGTGATCTTAACCACTGATTTATACCTCCAGGAATATAATTTTTTCTTAAAAAGAAATGTCCTAAGTAGCTTCCATGTATCCTCACAACTGAGACATTGTTAAATGAATCTCCTGCAGAGCAATTGTTATTGTTCACTGAACTGCAATCCACCTCAGCCATTTGTCTATCTATGGAAAATATTGGTAAGTTCTTATGAACTAATTTATATTCACAGAACACATAGGATTGCATTTATCTGTGGCATGTGTCTGCTGAGTGAAGTTAAAAGGCTTCCAGATGAAAAGATCAAGAACATAAAGCCTTCAGAACTCTGAAAGCAGGTCAGTCAGAATGGAGCATGATCAATGAGAGAACAGTAGCTGGGAGTAAAGCTAAAAGTTCAGGTCTGAGTCTGAGCATAAGGTTAAATAATGGGCTTGAGAAGAGATGCCCATTGATAAAGACTGTGCATAGCATGCCCAAGGCCCTGAATTACATCCCCAGAATTATAAAATAAAAAAGGGGAAATTAAAGGGAAGGCAGAAGAGGAGAAAGGAGAGGGGATGGAGAAGAGGGAGAGGGGAGAGCAAGGGACAGGAAAGGAGGGTAGATTAGTTATGAAAAATAGAGATTTAATTAACGGTGACAGAAGTTTGACCATGGGCTAAGTTTAACCATAGTGTTGGAGTAGAATGTGCTCCCAGGAGTCAAAAGATATGGATTTAGGCACATAGAATAAACAACTGTGAGGAAACAGGACATTGTTAGCAGGTGCCCATGGAGAGAGTGACATGTTTACCTTCCCTGAAAGGAAACTAGAGATAGGCAGGCTATTCTGAAGATGCTTATCAGGAAAACAGTCTTGGATTTCAGGGGGTGATTGTCTTTATTACAGGATATGGGTAACCCTAGAGCATTAAAGGTGCTAGGTTGGTAACTAAGAGAGGGATTTCAACCCACATAGGAGCAAGCAATAGCTTGGTTCTCAGAACTCACCAGAGAGGGAAAAAATACAACAAAAACTAAAACTAACACACTTTATTTCAAAGCCATAGCAAGAACAGTAGGCAATATTGCTTAATGTCAGAGTTTGGGCTAGAAGTGATTAAACCAGAATTTTCCTAGGACCTGCTGGTATGTTTGTGGATATATAGAAAGCATTGACATGAGAAAACAGGAGGTAGTAGGAAAACCTTAACTACCAAAGCCTGTAAGGTTTAAGGAGGGGATGCATATCTAAGCTTCAGGAGACAATCACTCATGTCTTTTGTATTATCAGTACTTGGCCAAGTCCTTTCCAAATCTCAACTATGACACCTAGACTAATGTTAAAAATGGCATATGTGTAACTCCAGGTCAAGATGATCAAAGCTAGCTGTGCAAAGCAGAAGTTTCTATGGAATAAACAAGGAACTATTTACTCATAACTAGTGGGTAATACTGACTCTGTTGTCTCAAGAAAGATAAAAAGATTAAACCTTAAGGTCATTAATCTTTTGCTCTTTTGCTTTGTCACAGTCATCCTCTGAGCCACATGTATCTATCCCAACATCAAATTGGGATCCCTCTACTCTAAAATAAGGGCACTAGTCTCTTATAATACAGAATTATTTCCTCCTCCAATTTTTCCATTTACATGTTTTTAAATTCACTTGGGAGATAAAATTGCTGTTGAGTTCTCTGTTTAGTGATGGAGGGATCACACTAAGAGACAATTGTCGTTGTAAGGGTCAAAGAACTGTATTTGAGGTACATTAATTTTTCTTTCATTCTATCTATTAGAAAGCGACAATGAATATTCCCAATGATCAAGAAAGAAATCTTTACCAAAAGGCTGAATAGACAAAATATAAATGCCTTTCTTATGAGAAAGTTTGATTGAGCCACAGCACAACCATCAACCTTGATCAAAATCTAATGTGGTAAGGTCCTAATACAGTCACATAGTTCATGAATTCCCTGCAATGGGTGTAAATACAAACATTAGGATTAGGTAAATGATGAATGGGTATATTGATAGATGCAAAATAAAAACAACAGCTTTTAAGCTACAAGACTTTTGGGAAAAGTTCACTATTTGAATTGTGACACATGTCTCTTGTGACATCTGCTTTATGTTCTCAGGGAAATTTAAAAAATAAGCACAAAAGATAAAATTATGAGGTGAAACATCAATTAATTTGTCAAGTAAAGAATGTTTATTAAATAAAAGTGAGAAGTAGGACACTGCATAAATGTTATTCAAAACTTCAATAAATCCTGCTAAGGTATAATTAAAAGATAATGAATATATTGATAGCAATTAAAACTGATGTGATAGTAGGTGAACTAAATATTCACACTGGTTTTGAAACAAAATGTAAAAAAAAAAGTTTAATATAGAATAAAATATCTATGAAGCATACTTATAGGGCTTATAGGGCTAACAAGAAGGCTAGGCCAAAAAGGCCTTTTTCCTTTTTTTTTTTTTTTTTTTTTTTTTTTTTTTTTTTTTTTTTTTTTTTTTTTTTTTTTTTTTTTTTTTTTTTTTTTTTTTTTTTTTTTTTTTTTTTTTTTTTTTTTTTTTTTTTTTTTTTTGAGAAGCCTAAAGGCCTGGATTTCTTTCCAAACCCTACACTGTGGATGGTGAGAATTACCTCCCTCAAGCTGTCCTCTGATCTCCACCTGGGTGCAGCTACGTGCACAAGAATGAACATACACTATTTAAATTGACAATGATGCAGACGATAACAATAAGAATCTAGTTCTTGGATTTCAGTAGTAATGCATTACTAATCTCCAACCAAGAAGTTATCAAAGAGGAAAGATACAAAGCTAAATGACATTGACCTCCTAATTCTATTAGGTGTGATGATAATGTTTAACCTTGTAAAACTGATCACTGTAATTCACTTTAAATTAACTAGAGTTACTGATAGTTGTAAGCTGCCACATGGGTCCTGGGAATTGTGTGTATAATCCAGAAGAGCCCACAGTGTTTTAACCACCAGGTTCTCTTACCAGCCCTCATTTTTAACATTTGAAAGTAAGATTCACAAACAAAAGATAAAACTGTAGTTTATTAAGAATCAGACACAAAATGAGAGAATAACAAGAACCTTAAAAATAATTTTACATGGAAAAAACCAATTAATAAACTATTTGAGTAAATTAGGCTTAATTTTTAAGTTTTTTCTGTCCCATTAAAGGGACAAAGCAAGTCTAATATGCTGTTTGTTTGGGGAACACATCTAAGAGAATATGACCTTGAAGAGCACATGAATAAAAGAAAAAAAAATAAGGCAGAGATATAACATGTAAATTTTGACAAAACAAATAATATACATTGAAATTTGTTATATGAGATACTATAGCAAATAAATTATTATAAAATCTGAAAAAAATTAATTTACATTAAAAAATTCATCTGAAGATTCTAGAGCTACAATCCTTTTAAAAAATTAACTCAAAATCTCTAAGTATAAATAATGGCCTAAAATTTCAGGATTAAAACTCAGAAAATGGGGAGAATGGTGTAGAAGTTGGCTCAGTAGTTAATATCACTTGCTGTTCTTCCTGGGAGTCAAGTTCAGTTCACAGTCCCCACATCAGCTAACTCACAACTTCCTGTGGGTATAGTTTCTGGAGCTCCAACATCTCTGGCCTCCATGGACACAAAGCATTTTAAACTCTTTCTTAAAAATGGAACTTTAAACTTATATCTCCAAGATTTTTATAAAACTCTATGTGAACAAAATAAAAAATGAAAGGCTATATGATACTCTTAATTTATAAGTGACTTAGGGAAGAAGTTGCATGTAGTCAAAATAAAATTCATAATCTCTGTCTTTAAAAGCCCAAGGATCATTTGGAAAATGAGGGCATATAAATGCCACAAAAGTTCAATTAATTAGTAAAATTACTGATTACTGAGTGTTTAGCAAGCTGGACAAATGGGAATACTTCAGGAAATGATAGATAAAAACTTTGTCTAAACCTTTGACTTAAAATCAGGACTTGGGATATATTATCAATTGCTAAACATTAATGAACACTAAGGCAATTCATCTGTAATGCTGATGAGAAAACACTATGAAGAATAAATTTTATCCTGGAAAATAAATTGAGATAAGAACCATCAAAATGTCTCTATATGTAGTAAGAATATGTAACACTGTACAGCCCAAGGCATGAGCTGGGAAGTCATTTCTTTAAACACTTGCCAGCTCTAGGTTTTATTATTTTGAAAGTGGTTTTTGGTCAGTAGATAGAAGAAAAACAAAACTGAGAAGACAGAAGCTCACTCTTTAAAATATTTGGCATGCAGGCCACTCATACAGAACCGCACAGGAAAGAGCAGTGTAAGTCAGAAGGGAGAGAGAGCAGATTTGGTAAAACACAGATAAGAGACTTATGTTTTCTTTAGCCAGGGCAAGCAGTGTGAGAATTGCTCAGTTTTAATACCTCCATAAAATAGGCGGCCCTGGGGTAAAGGAACCATCCCTAGATGTTGAGTACTTGACTCCAGAATGGGAGCCTTATCGAGGGTGATGCAATATGAAGGTTCTGTATTGTTTCTGTACATATGAAAAGCACACTCCTGAGATGGTTATTTTCCATCTTTTGCAAATGCTTGGCTTATAACAAATAGTCACTCCAGGGTCAACAAAGCCAATAACCATATGAACTGCAGAAAATGAGGAAGAGTGATTAATGAAGAGAAAAATCCCAGTAGGTGGCTATAATTAGAGTTCCTGCAGTATCAGAAACCCTTGCTATTCTTCCCAAGTAATTCCAAAAGTGTTTCAGATGCTCTGGAACATTTAAGATTCCCAGGTAAGACAAAGAACATTAACCTAGCTGCTTAAAGAATGTTCAGCTGACTTAGTGGAAGAGGTTCCTCCCGTGAGTCCCTACCCCTTCCTACAGGAGCCTCTAGTTAGTGGCTGATCTCTGTAGAGCAAAGTTTGGTAACCCTGGTGCTACTGACAGTTTGGAAGGACAACTTGGTGCCAGGTATAATTATATTAATACACTGCAAGATACTTTCCAGCATTCCTGGCCTCAGCCCCAGCACTCTATTAGCAACCACCTTGAGTCTTAGAGACCCACCATCTCCCAAAATGAAACTCTTAAACTCATGTTCAATCCTGGCAACACACACACACACACACACACACACACTAACAAACCAAGCTATCTCATAACAGTACCCATGCTCCTGGGTAAATGCAGAAATATGGCATTGGTATAAATTCACTTACATGCACACAGGTTAATTTCAGATCAATACATCTAGTCCTAGTCTCTTGCCTGAGGTTTACGGACATAACCTTTTATCAAGAAATTTTATTTGCTTGTTCTTTAGCTTGTAAACTCTAGATACAATTGCGTTCCCAAATACCATGGTTCCTGAATGAGTTTGGCAACACTAGAATAATGTTTGTACTAGTAGTTTTCATTATCTACAAACCAGAGTCATCTGGGAAATGGGGATATCAATTGAGGACATGTTTTCATTCATCTGGATTGTGGGACTTTTTTGATTGATGATTGATGTGGTAGGGCACAGCCTACTATGGGCACTGATGTGGTGTAGATGCACAGTATTCTGAATCTTCAGTGAAATTTAGGCAACACCTTTGCCAGTGGCTTCCTGGACTCTTTTTTAGAAGATTCCAGGGTTGAATAATAAAGCAAGCAGAGCAAGGCATGAAAAAGTAGGCAATATAACACCATTTCTCTGAGAGTTCTGCTTCTTTTTCTGACTCCAGTGTCTTTCCTTAGGTTCTTCCTTTGGATTCACTGAATAATGGATTGTAATTTGTAAGCTTAAATAGACCCTTTTTTCCCCAGATTTTTTGAGGTCAGGAAGTTTATCACCTCTTCAGTAAGTAACTGGATAAAAATTGATAAGAGATTAGGGTGGTGCTGTGATGAACCTAACCATATTGTTACTTTGAGAACTGTGATAAATTGTTGGAATTGTGAGCTAGAAAAACACAATTAGATCTCGGGATTTGAAGAGATCTTTGAGAGAAGCTGAGATTTGTCAATATGTAGCAGGATTGAATTCCCTAAAAAATGTCATTCACATTCAGAGGACCCAGTTTGGTCTCATGCAAGTTCCCCAGATGCCATTACTGAGTCAGTGAGCTCCTAGTAGCTCCATTCAGTTTCTCAGTGGGTTTCCCCATCATGATCTTAACACCTTTGCTTATATAATGCCTCCTCCTTGTCTTTGACTGGACTGGCAGCTCAACCCAGGCTTAGCTATGGATCTCCACATCTGCTTCCATCTATTGCTGGATTAAGGTTCTCTAATAATAATTAGGCTAGTCTGCAATTTCATTACAGGAGAAGGCCAAGCAGGAGTGTAAGCTTGTACAGCCACTTTGGAAATCAGTATGGTGGAATCAATGTTCTTATGATTCAGCAAAACCACTCTTGGGCATATGCTGAAAGGATACATATTCACACCATAAGGACAATTGCTTAACTGTGCTCATGGCAGCATTATTTGTAATAGCCAGAACCTGGGAACAACCTAGATGCACCTCAACCAAAGAATGGAAAAAAATGTGGTACATTTATACAATGGTGTACTATATAGCAATAAAAAATGACATCTTTAAATTTGCAGGCAAATTGATCGACCTATAAAAAAATCATTTTGAGTGAGGTAACCCAGACTCAAAAAGACAAACATTGTATGTACTCACTCATAATTAGATATTGTAAAGCAAAGGATTACGAAACCACAATCTTCAACCCCAGAAAAACTAGGCAACCAGAAGGACCTTAAGAGAGATATCCATGGATCCCCTGGGAAAGGAAAATTGATAAGATTTCCTGAGTAATTTGGGAGCAAGTGGAGGTGGGAAGAAAATATCATTGAAGGAATGGTATAGTTGGGGGAGGAACAGAGTAAGAGAATAATGAAATAGATATTTTGACAGAGGAGGCTGTCTTGGAGTCAGTGAGGATCTTGGTTATAGGGAAATTCCCAGAAATCCACAGAAATGATCCCAGCTAAGATGCTGTTTTCATATCCATTCTGACACCCTGTGTCTTTGTATATGCAAATTGAGACCAATGATAGTGAAAGATATTTTAAGGAGCAGTGATTATTGACTTCTGGGTTTTTTTGGTGGTACTGTGTGTGTGTGTGTGTGTGTGTGTGTGTGTGTGTGTGTGTGTGTGTGTTTCCCTTCTTTGGAATTTGCTGGTGTGGGATGTTTTCTGGGTGCATCTAACTTTCTTAGGTTAGCATTTTCTTGTTTTTGCTTTCTAAAGAGCTGCATGTTTGGATGGGTATTGTTAAAATTTGATTTTGTCTTCGAATATTTTATTTATTTTTATACAATGATTGAAAGTTTTGCTGTGTATAGATAGTAGACTATGTTGCCATCCACATACTCTTAGTGTCCTGTATGCCATCTGTCTAAGATCTTCTGGCTTTCAAAATGTCCATTGAGAAGTAGGGTGTTATTTTTATGGATCTACCCCTATAAGTTACTAGGCCTTTTTCCTTTGTAGCGCTTAATATTCCTTCTTGTGCTGTATGTTTCGTGGTTTGGTTATTATGTGGTGAGGGGCTATATGGAGGAGTCTAGTCTATTTGGTGTTCTGTAAGCTTCTTATATCTTCATAGGCATTATCCTCATTAGTTTGGTATTTTTTCTTCTATGATTTTGTTGAGTATATTTTCTGTGTCTTTGAGCTGGTATTTTTCTTCTATTCCTGTTAATTTTAGGTTTGGTCTTTCATTGTGTCCCAGATTTCCTGGATGTTTTGTGTTCTGAATTTTTTTGGCTTTAATTATTTCTTTGACTAATGAATGTATTTCCTCCATTGTATGTTCAATGCCAGAGATTCTGTCTTCCATCTCTCACATTCTGTTGGTTATATCTACATCTGTAGTTCCTATTTACTCAGATTTTCCATTTCCAGAATTTCCTCACTTTGTGTATTCTTTATTGCCTCTATTAAAATTTTCAAGTCTTGAACTGTTTCCTTCAGCTGTTTTATTTTTTTCTTTGTTTACTTGTCTTCTTTAAGGGTTTCATTGATTTCTTTCCCTTTTTTTGTTTTTTTTTCCCTCAATTTCTTTAAAGATTTTTTTTTACTTTCTCTTTAAAAGTCTCTATCAACTTCATAAAATTATTTTGAAGGTCATTATTTTTCTGTTTTTTCTATGTTGGGATGTTCAGCTCTTGCTTTTGTAGAACTGCTAAATTCTGGTTTTGCTACATTGCTCACTATGTTGTTGAATGTATATCTGCACTGGTGTCTACCTATCTCTTCCTCCAATCAGTGAAGTTCATGTATATGTCTCAGGAGCAGCCGTGATAATGGGTGAATGTGTGGGTTTGCGGAATGAACTGAAATTGGTAGTTTACAGAGTGTACTGGGGGCAGTTGTGGAAATGCCTACACTCTTGTTTTCTTGAAACCAAGTTCACAGGATGCAGGTGATATATTTTCTTTCATTTCTAAAAATAGAAAAGTCAACTTTTCTTGCATTAGGATTTACGTAGCATTTTCTACCTTTCTAAGCTCTCTTTTTATCTTTCTTTCCCAGGAATCCTGGTCTGACAGATTCTCTCACAATGTATTTCCTCTGCAAGTACTTGCTATTCAAACTGTTTCTTTATGCATATTCCAATTACATGCTGGAACAAGTTGTGGTACATTATGAGAAAAGAAATCTGGAGCATACATATGTTTTCAATTCTTTCTGCACAAATGTAAAAACTATTTTCAGAATAGATATTACATTTTATTATTTTTTTGCAACATTTGTAATAAGTTTGGATAGTCTTCACCAATAAAACACATAATATAAGTATAAATACCTGTTAAGATGTCAACATTAAAAATAAATATCAGGCAATTGATGTCCTCACTAAATGAAGATATCAATTAATATGAATTTACTTTGAATTTAATAAGTTTGTTGTCACACAAAGTCTGTTAATAGTGCTATTTTTCTGGGAAAATGCTGGAATAAAAAAGGAATTGAAACAATAATTATTTCTCTATTTAATCCAATATAGAAAAACATTCTACAGCAATATCATGCAAATCATCACACCATCCCTAGTATATCAACAAACTCCTGTTATCTCTCTGAACCTGCTCCCTTTACATATTGCTGTCTTTATATCTTGATAACTATCTTTTCATGACAATTGTAATAAGAAAAGAAATAATAAGTAGAGATGGAAAATAACACCAAGTCCCTAAAAATGATTAGACATTTTATTAAAACATTGAGATGTTTCACTAAACATTCCAAAGATGAACAACATTGTTTGTCAATTTAACTTTTAATTCATAAAGTTTTGGGGCACTCTCAACTATTCTCCTGTCTCAGCAGCACAAGTCTAAGGTCTTGAGGTCCTGACATTGGAATTCAAGCTAGGAACAGTGTCTAGTTAGGCAAGAAAAGCAAAGGGAGCCTTAATATTGCCATCATATAAATTTATATCCTTTCTGTATCATACCTTTCTTTGTGCTTTCTCCTAGGGTCGCTACTTACATAAAATTTCATGCTTTTTTTAGAACCACATTTTACCCACAATTCAGTGTGTTGCCTATAAATGAAGAAGGCAAGAGAGTGTATAGAGGTTTAAAAAGTCATAAATCTGGAATGTTTTCTTAAATGAACATAATGGTGCTTCAGGCATGATTCCCCTGCAGTGAAATCCCTGAAGCAGTTGGTGCTGGCTCTAGCTACAGCAAACCACATATTTTCTCCACTACTTCTTGTTTTTCAGAGAAGTTTGTTAATGCCTCAGGGGGGCCATTGGTTGGATACCCTCAAAACTAATTACCCACCTTCCACATCGTTTGTATTTTAGTTTCATTTCCTGCTCAAATTCAATTTTTATCTCATGTGACCGAGGAAAAGGTTCTCCTTATTTCTAAATCCAGAGAATTATTCTGATGATAAATGAACAAGCATAGACCTAAGTACCTTCAGCTCTTGATGGCTGAAGTTGCAGGATTGTGAAAAGCTGAGGACAGCTTGGACTATACAAAGGGTCATGTGAGTCTGGGAATGAGATTAAATTTAACACCCTCCCTCAAAAAAAATAAAGAAAGAAGGAAGGAAAGAAGAGAAGAAAAGACAGAAAGCTGGAGTGTGCAGAGAAGGTGAAAATGTCTCCTCTTCTTCCACCAGTGTGTTTTCATGATCAAGCATTTTACCTAATTCTGCGGGTTTCCTGCAAAGGAAAGTCTGGAAGGCCTGGAGAAACAACCCCCCTCCGCTCCCCTGCATAATGGCTGTCAGTTCCCTCAGCCTTCCTACAACCACTCACTCCTAGGGAAAGTGGAGAGCCAAGACTTCAAAAGTGACAGCTCTACCTTCCCATGGCTGCGGTTGTGCAGTAGAATACCTACCTTGGTCACTGTTTAGTCATTTTAAGTTGTGGATTATTTTCTGTCAAAAAAAAAAAATACTTTCAGTCATGCAAAAAAAAAAAAAAACCCAATAATTCCACAAAAATGACAAGAATCAACCTGTTCTTCCAAGAACCATTCAGTATTTCTTTGCCAGCCATATCCATCTAGGTTTCAGATGTGATGAATCTTTATGTCAGACTTTCATTTTTAATCACTAGATATTTTTCTTTCTTTTGTTTTACTCTGTAACTGCCCACTCAATCTTCTCCCTAAACACGCTAAGCTCAATATTGTTAAGCCAGTATGAAATCAGTAATTTAATTCAAAGTTTGTTATCTCTTTGTAGTGCCAAAGATTTTAACCCTCCAAGTAAAATTCTACATTCTGTTTGGCAACCAACAACAACAGTAACAAAAAACTAAAATACCTTTCCTCAGTTTTACATGTTTTTTTGTTTGTTTGTTTGTTTCAAATGCAGTTCTGATTTGGCCCCAGAGGACTTTAGTTCCCCGGAATTAATGTGTAAAGGCAGATCAGTAGAGAAACAGAATATAACATATCACAGATACCTCTTTTGCTCCCATTAAAATGGAAGTGTTCAATGAATTCAATCAGACATTTTGGACATGCTGCCTGTTGTGTTGTGAATAGACCCCAGCCAAGCCTTCCTTACTATAGTCAAAAACAAGAAAAATTGACTTCATGGCTGAATGTTTTTCCCATTAAAATAGCTATTTACTTTTTCTTGTTTTTGTAAAAACTGCTTGTGCAAGTGCTTTAGGCAATTTCCAAATGTTTCTTTAATTTAATTAGATTTTAAAGGCACCAAGAATAGCAACACTCCAGGAAGTAATTTGAATTTAGGACACACTTAGAAACAACTCTTGCCTCAAAACTTCATGTTTAAAGTTGTAAAATGGTCTTGACAACTAGAATATAATAATTTGACTCATACTGCTCAGGTTTTGGTCATGTCCTGATCATTCTTATTGTCACCATCCTATGGCATTCAAATATCTCAACATTTATATAGATGACTTGATTGCAAAGACTTGCTCTTATATGGGATATGCAAATGATAAAAATGAATTGGTCATATATTGATCCAGGACAAAACAGATAGCACATGTCTGGCTCAAAATATGCATTATAAATAAAGGAACTATATATTCATGGCACAAAGTAGAACTGTGTGCTTTTAAAAGATTTACATTATTTTTATCCGTATGTGCAAACATGTGATTGTCTGTGTGAGTGTATGTCCCATGTGTGTGAGTACCTGAAGAGGCTAGAAGAGTGTCAGATCCTCCCAAGCTGGAGTTACAGGTGATTTTCAGCCACCTAGTGTATAGAATTTAAAGGTGGGTCCTCTAGAGCAAGAAACACTCTTAACTGATGAGTCATCTTTCTAGTCCTAAAGTATGTGTATTTCTTAAGAGAAGCTGAAATTTTGATTTTTATGTAAAACAACTTGGTTTTCCCAAAATCTTCTGTGTTTTACAAATGTGAGTATTAAAACTGTTGTTATGCCCATGTATAAGAATTTCCTGGGGGTCTGTTGATATGTCCCCCTTTTCATTTCTGATTTGTTTATTTGCATACTCTTTCTTTGCTTTTTGGTTAGTTTGGATAAGGGTTTATCTATCTTGTTGACTTTCTAAAAGAATCAACTCTTTGATTTATTGATTCTTTTTTTGTTTGTTTGATTGTTTCAATAGTACTGATTTCAGCTCAAAGTTTAATTATTTCCTGCCGTCTACTCATTCTAGGTGAGTTTGCTTCTAATTGTTCTAAGGATTTCTGCTGTGCTTTTAGTTCTCTAGTGTGGGATTTCTCTGGGTTTTTCATATAGGCATCTTGTGCTATGAATTTTCCTCTTAAGACTGCTTTCATTGTGTCCCACAAGTTTAGGTATATTGTGGATTCATTTTCATTAAATTCTAGGAAGACTTTGATTTCTTTCTTAAATTTTTCCTTGACTCAGAGATGGTTCATTTCAGTGATGTTTAGTTTCCATGAGTTGGTAAGCTTTCAGTGCTTTTTGATGTTGAACTCTAACTTTAGGTCCTGGTGGACCAATATGATACAAGTAGTCTGATATAATTTTTCCATTTTTTGTATCTATTGTTACAAAATTGCTTTATGACCAATTATGTGGTCAGTTTTAGAGAAAGTTTCATGTGGTGCTGACAAATATGTATATTACTTTGCATTTGGGTGGAAGCTTCTGTAAATATCTATTAAATCTATTTGTATCATAATCTCTGTTAGGCTCCTTATTTCTCTGTTGAGCCTCTGTCTGGTGGATCTATCCAGGGGTAAAAGTGGGGTACTAAAGTCTCCCACTATTAGGGTGTGAGAATTGATGTGGGATTTGAACTTTAGCAGTGTTCTTTTACATAGAGAGGTGCCCTTATATTAGGGGCATAAATATTCAGGATCGAAATCTCCTCTCATCCAATTTTTTTCTGCGATGAAGTAATGTGCATCTTGGTCCCTTTTAGTTGATTTTAGTTTAAAGTTTACTTTGTTAGATATTAGGATGGCAACACCAGTTTGTTTCTTAGGGTCATTTGATTGGAAAATCTTTTCCCAACCCTTTACTCCGAGCTTGTGTCTGTCTTTGTGGTTGAGGTGTGTTTCTTATATATAGCAGAAGGATGGCTTCTATTTTTGTATCCATCTGATTAGTGTGTATCCTTTTATAGGTGAGTCTATTGATATTAAGGGATATTAGTGACCACTGATTGATATTTCCTATTATTTTTGGTGGAGGCTTGTATGCATTTCCTTTCTCTGGGCTTTTCTTCTGTAGGATTATTGATTGTTTGTGGTTTCATGGGTGTATCTGGGATCCTTAGGTTGAAGTTTTCCCTCTAATGTTTTCTGGAGGGCCAGATTGGTAGATAGGTATTGTTTCTGTCTGATTTTGTCATGAAATATCTTGTTTACTTCATCTATGGTGATTGATAATTTCGCTGGGTATAGTATTCTAGTTTGTCAGCAATGCTATTTTAGTGTTTGTATAACTTCTGATCAAGCCCTGCTTGCTTTCATTGTTTCCAATGAATAGTCATGAGTTAATCTGATGTGTCTGCATTTATAAGTAAGTTGGCACTTTTCTTCTGCAGCCCTGAAAATTTTTCTTTGTTCTGTATGTTTTGTGGTTTGATTATTATGTGGCGAGCAGACTTTTTTGAGGGGACATATATATTTGGTGTTCTGTAAGCTTTTTGTATATTTATAGACATTTCCTTCTTTAATTGGGAAAGTTTTCTTCTATGATTTTATTTAAAACATTATCTGTTCCTCTGTGCTGGTACTCTTCTCTTTCTTCTATTCCTATTATTCTCAGGTTAGGTCTTTTCACAGACCCCCAGGAAATCCAGAGCATTATCAGGTCATACTTTGAAAATCTATATTCCACAAAAATGGAAAATCTAGAAGAAATGGACAGCTTTTTGGACAGGTACCACTTACCAAAATTAAAGGAAGACCAGATTAATTACCTAAACAGACCTATAGCCATAAAGGAACTTGAAGCTGTCATTAAAAGCCTCCCAAGTAAATAAAGCCCAGGCACAGATGGATTCAGTGCAGAATTCTACCAGATATTCAAAGAAGAATTACTACCATTATTCCTCAAAATGTATCACACAGTAGAAGCTGAAGGAATATTGCCAAATTATTTTTATGAGGCCACAATTTCTCTAACACCCAAGCCACTCAAAGACATAACAAAGAAGGAGAATACAGACAAATTTCCCTCATAAATATCGATGCTAAAATTCTCAACAAAATTTGGCAAACCTTATACAACAATATATAAAAAATATCATCCATCATGAACAAGTAGGCTTTATCCCAGAAATGCAGGGATGATTCAACATACAAAAAACAATAAATATCATTCATCATATAAACAAATTGAAGGAAAAAAACAATATGATCATATCCTTAGAGGCTGAAAAAGCCTTTGACAAAATCCAACACTCCTTTATGATTAAAGTCCTGGAGAGATCAAGAATATAAGGGAAAAGAACTCAATATAATAAAGGCAAATAACAAGAAGACAATGGCCATCATCAACTAAATGGAGAAAAATTCAAAGCAATCCCACTAAAATCAGAAACTAGAAAAGGATATCCTCTATTCCCTTATCTGTTCCCGAAGTTTTAGGTAAAGCAATAAGGGAATGAAAAGAGATTAATGGGATACAAATTAGAAAAGAAACAGTGAAACTTATCTCTATTTGCAGATGATATGATTGTATACATAAGTAGCCCACAAATTTCTACCAGGAAACTTCTACAGTTGATAAATACCTTCAGCAACATAGCAGGATACAAGAATAACTCAAAGAAATCAGTAGCCCTCCTGTACACTAAAGATAAAAGGGCTGAAAAAGAAATAAGGGAAATATCACCCTTTATAATATCTGCAAATAGCATTAAATACTTTGAAGTAACTATAATCAAGGAAGTAACAGATCTATTTGACAAAAACTTTAAATCACTGAAGAAAGAAATTGAAGAGAATATCAGAAAATGGAAAGATCTCCCATGTTCCTGGATAGGTAAGATCAACATAGTAAAAATGACAATTCTACCAAAAGCAGTCTACAGATTCAATGTACTTCCATCAATATCTCCTTTTACGGACCTTGAAAGAACAATACTCAACTTCATTTGGAATAACAGGAAAGCCAGAATTGCCAAAACAATTTTTCTCAACAAAAGAACCTCAGGAGGCATCACCATCCCCAACTTCAAGTTATATTATAGAGCTACAGTAATAAAAACAGCCTGGTACTGGCATAAAAACAGACTTGTGGATCAATGGAATCAAATTGATGATGCAGGCATTAACCCAAAAACCTATGAACACCTGATCTTTGACAAAGAGTCCCTAAATATTAAAGGAATAAAAGATAGTGTCTTTTACAAATGGTGTTGGCATAGCTGGATGGAATAGTGTAGAAAAATGCAGATAGATCCAAGCCTGTCACCCTGCACAAAACTCAAATTCCAGTGGAGCAAACACCTCAACATTAACCCGCCACACTGAACCTGGCAGAAAAGAAAGTGGAAAATATCTTCCAAGAACTGGCACAGGCAACCCCATCCTAAATATAACACCAATGGCACAGACACTAAGAACAACAATCAATAAGTGGGACCTCCTGAAACTCAGAAGATTCTGTAAAGCCGAGGACACAGTCAATAGGAGAAAACAACATCCTACTGAATGGGAAAAGATTGTCAACTGCCCTACAAGTGATAAAGGACTGATCTCTGAAATATATAGAGAACTTAAGAAACTAGAGCCCAAAACCTTGAATAACACAATCAAAAAATGTGGTTCAGAAATAAAAAGGGAATTCTCAGAAGAATAATTACAAATGGCAATGGCTAAAAGGCGCTTGAAAAAGTGCTCAGCATCTTTAGCCATCAGATAAATGCAAATCAAAACATTGAGATACCATCTTACACCTGTCAGATTGGCTAAGATAAAACACACAGATGACAGCCTATGCTGGAGAGGTTGCAGAGCAAGGGGAACACTCCTCCATTGTTGTTGTGAGTGTAAGCTTGTTCAGCCACTCTGGAATGCAGTATGGTGGTTTCTCAGAAAATTGGGAATTGATCTCCACAAGGATCCAGCAATACCACTACTGGTCATCACACTCCAAAGGCATTTGCGCAACTATGTTCATAGCAGCATTATTTGTAATAGCAAGAACCTGGAAACAACCTAGAAGTCCCTCAAATAAAGAGTGGATTAGCAAACTGTGGTACATTTACACAATGATGTAGTGCTTAGCAATAAGAAAAAATGATATCCTAAAATTTGCAGGCAAATGGATGGGTTTGTAGAATATCCTCCTGAACCAGGTAGCACATACCCAGAAAGATAAGCAAGGGATAGTCACCCAATATTGGACTCTAAACAAAAAAGCAAAAAGCAGAGGATGTCCAAGCTGCAAACCACAACCACTGAACAGTTTGTGAACTTACAGACCTTGGACTGGCACCTTAATCCTACTCCCTCCAGAGGAACACCTGACCTAGTCTTGATGTTGGGGCGAGGAAAGTGGATCTGCTACAAGTGGATGCTGAACTAAGCCATACTGGGACCTTGGGACCTCCTGCCCTTTCTGGGGAGGAGATAAAGAGATGTGGAGAAGAGCAAGTGACTGGAAGGGCTGGGAGGAGGAAAGGAGGATTTTATTGCTACTTACAGAGAATGAGACTGAAGACTGAGGATTTTATTGCTACTTACAGAGAATGAGAATCCAGGTCGATAACCTCTCTCTAGCTAGGCAGGAGAAGGGTTAAGACACCGTTGCCTAGGGTAGGGGTCTTTAAAGATAAACCTATATAATCAAGATGCAACACACCTTGACATTTCAGGATGGGTAAAGTGGTAAAGTTCAGCAGCACTGGAGATTTTTTGTGTGAATCCAACCTTGGAATCCACTGGCTGTTGCAGAAGTTCATTCACAGACCTGGGCCCTTCCCCCAGAATGAATCCAGGTCCTTACAAAACTACATAGTTATATAGTCTTATCACTAGGAGAAGTATTATCAAAGGCAATCAAAACTAGTGATAAGGCTCAATGATATAAATTTGCCTATCATGCTATACAAGTTTTTGAGTTTGACCCATAGTACTTTTAATAAAATGTTAAGTAAATAAGAGAAAGCAACATGTACATTTAACTCTATTTTGGTAAATAGAAACACAGAAGTAATTAATATTAACAGAGAGGGAGGGGCGGGGAGAAAGTCAGAGGGATATGTCTTGACTAGTAAAGATGGGACAGTGCTGTGTGGCAACCTGCTGGGAGGCTCATTAAGACAAAAAATAAATAATTTAGAATAGCTTCTGGAAGTCCCTGAAATTGACCATACTTATTAGACCCTTTCCTCCTTAAGAATATGTAAATATAAAGCAAAGTATAATCAGGCTGCAAACCATAGCTCCCAAACTTCTAGGTAACAGGAGGAACTTAAGAGAGACATCCAGGGATAATCCTGGGAAGGGGAAATAGAAAAGATCTCCTGATTAAATAGGGATCATAATAGGGAACCAGCAAGGGGAGGTGGGAACTAATCATGAGAGAAGGAGATGGTTAAGTGGCAGGAGCAACAGAAAGGGGAACAAAGAAGTGAATATCTTGATTGCAGGAGACACTGTGGGGTTAAAAAGAAACATGGTGCTAAGGAAACCTCCAAGAACCCACAGATTTCCCTGAATGGGACTCCAAAAAATAGTAGAGAGGGTGCCTAAACAGGACTTCTTCTATAATCAAATGAATGATCACTCTAATTGTTATAGAAACTTCACCTAGCAGCTGAAGAAAGCAGATGCATAGATCCATAGCTAAGTACCAGGTTGAGCTCCAGGTCTAGCTGAACAGAGAAAGGGGAGAGTATATGAACAAAGGGATCAGGATCAGATGGAAGAGACACACAGAGATGGCTGAATGGAGCTATTGAGAGCTCACTGACTTTGAAATAATTGCTGATGAACCTTCAGGGAAAGAAACTAAATTCTCCAAAGGTAGACAACTGTCAAATGGCGTGGGCATTTGTGGAACCTCTTGCAGTATAATCACACTGTTTCTGGTGCACTGACTGACATCTTGGAGTCCATTCCCTACAGAGGAACACCTAACCCAGTTCTAATACTGGAATAAGAGACTCAGACCTACCTCAACTAGATACAGCAGCCTGAACTGTCACACATTGGGACTCCTTTCCCTCCTTGGGGAAGGGATTAGGGGATGAAGGAGAGGCTGAGGGAGGACTTGGAGGGATTGGGAGGAAGGAATGGAGGGGGAACAGTGGTAGATATGGACAAAAACTTCTAAATATAAACAAACAAAACAGAGGCGGGAAAGAGTATGTAAATAGTAAAGACTACTCAGATAAGTCAAATCACACAAAGTAAAAAAGTCTTAGAAAAGTCCAGCCACCTGCAAGCAGAAGCCAGCCAAACTGTGTAGGAGAAACCAAAACAGCTGAAATGTGGGAAGAGTCACAGATCAATTGGGTCACCTGGAAAGGACATTCTCCAACCTGTTTAGCTGCCTGCAGGCTGTACAGTGTACTCCAGGTTGACAACATTTGTGAGCTGTTACCATGTGGGCTTTGGTGATGCAGCTGTCCTTGGGTCTTTTCTGTCCCTATATGTAACCTATAAGAAAAATAAGTAAACCACATACAACTCATTGGTTCACCAAGTTGGACTTTGGTAGTAACTTTTGTCTAAGTGTGTGTGTGAGGGTGTGCGTGTGCATGTGTGTGTATGTGTGTGTGTGTGTGTTTCATTTCTCCAGGGATTTTTGTCATATATCACAGACACAGACCCATCTGTAGAGCCTAGGTCAGCAAGATAGTAAGCGAATTTTAAGCATTGTTAAAGTATTATTCAAATGTTAAAATTCAATGTCAGTGTTATAATAAGTTCTGAAAGTTTATGTTGTAACCTATTTTGATGTCATAAGTTATAATACAGGGGTGTATATAATAGTGTACTCTTGAAGTAAATCTGTGAAAGAATACTGCTAGCATTTCAAGCTAAAAAGCAAATTGGTTCTTAAGGTCCTCTTGGACAGTTATAAAGAAGGAACATTTGTTAGATCAATAGCTGTATCCTACCCATGTACCAGGAAATGTAGACCAACTAATGACACCATATTTAGTACATCAACTAACACTTATCATGACTTATTGAGTTTTGTATAGGCAACTGTTACCATTCATGATCTGTCTTCTGCACAGGTCAAATAGGAGAGTTAAAGGGAGAATACCTCCCAGAAATTAATCAAGTCTTTAATGGTGGTACTGATTTCTGTAATTCTCCAGGGATTGAACTTTGTCCAAAGATGTTTAAAGAAACCAGTTAATATCATTATTTTTCCACAAATGTTCAAATTTTCTATAAAGAGTCACTACATTTCCTACATCTCCCAAAAGGTGAACTAGAAGTGTTAAATAAATACTTCTAAAGATAATCCTTAATAAGTTCTTTAAACAGTTTACTACATGGGCTTCCAGTGCTCTCCATTCTACTAGAAGAGGCTTTAGGGGAATGGATATAGGTTATATGTAGTCGGGGAATCAGCTCTGGATATCTCCAAGCCCAGTATAGAAATTTATTCCTATGATTATGCTTGTCCAGAACCACTCCTTGTCCCTAGTGCTTTGGTATGGCAGCCTAGAAAAATGCAAAAAGGGAAAAGCATATAACAACCTTGTCATAGGAGACTTTGGACAAAAGTTTGGCTTTATTTGGAGATAGATGAAACATTATTGAAAGGTAATGAGGAGGAGAGTCAAATGATTGAACACCTTTAAAAGGCATTATAACAAGTAGAAAAGGCATTTAATAGGAAGAGAGGGTATACTCTCATAAGAGCTTTTGGACCATATCTAATGAGAGCACATTCTCCATATTGAAGGGCAATCTCTAAATTCACTTGAGTTGAAGCATTTGATAGATCACAAAACAGTAGCAAAATCTGGGGCAAGGTAAGTGAAAAATAAAAGAAAGAAAACATTCTTAAATAAGGAAGGATTTATAAATGTACAAAACCAATCTGAATTTTGAAATTATAAAAGATATTTTATAGCTTTTTAATAATTGATGTAATTTGTTTAATTTTTTTAATCCAAAACATTTATTTATTTGAGTGTTTTCCATTTATAATGATAGAGATAAAAAATAACCATATCATTTCAGGTGCTGCAAAGAAAAACCTAGTCAAGTTTAATTTCTTAAAGCAGCTTGATAATATCGGCATTAAAATTTTTATAGAAAGTCATATCTTATTTAGATTTTAACATACATTTTCTAATTTAAAATTAATTTTGCTATTAAATATGAGTATATTTAGTCTGACGTAAAAATTTAGTTTCAGTTAATATTATTGATTTTTCAATTATAATAATAAATATTCTTTGCTTTGACTGTATTTTTTATTTGAAGCTAAATCTTACTCCACTAATGTTAGCTTGAAGCCAACTAAAATCTGATGAAATAGTAGACTTTATTCAGAGCCTTAGACAATTTATACCCTGAGGGTTCGTTTACAAAAGGTCATCAAAGTATAATTCTCATAGGTCATGTTGTATATACTCAAAAGGGCAATCTGCCCTTGGCTAAAAGAGACATATAAACAAATAACAAAAGCCAGTTGTAATGAATAATCTGAAGTGAGCCTACTTCTATCTGCTATGCATTGAAAAGACAAGAACGCATACTGTAAGAACAATTTCCTGTGTTTGAAGGAACTGAGGTCACAAGACTCTTGTCAGTTTTCTTACAAGCTTTCTGATTCCCCTTGCACGACTCCATGTTGCACTGTGTCTTCACACACTAACATGCCCGAAGGAAGTCTGTGTTTTAATTTTTAAAACATTCCTCATATTGTGTCCAGCAAGTAGGCTCAATTAACTTCAAGTTATTTGCATCAATGTAAAATGATGCCACACGTATGTTTATTTGTGGATTTTATTTGGACGTTAGTTCATTGAAATCTGAAACCATGTGACCCACAAGAAAGAGTCAATGTGATGAGAAGGTCAAAGTCTGTAAAATGTCAGTAGAGCAAAGAAGAAGAGGGACGCCAGAGATCAGAAGGGAGCCAATGTTCCTGAAAGCATTTTCTTCAAACATATTTTGTATATATACTTTTAGACACATTTATTTAACTTTATGTGATATGAATTGAGTAGTCATTTTTTAACAACAGAAATTTAAGCATTTTAAATTACCTCAAAAGAAACACAGTCTTCTCTAGATAACATTTATTTACAAGCTATGTTAAACACCATTTTGAGAAAATAAAATAGATATAATTTGTTCACAAACATATCTAATACTATCAAAGAAATACAAAATGTTTGACCTTCCACCCATAAGCACATCTCTCAAAGTACACACAGTATACTTTTTGGAGACACTGTATTAAATAGAAACTGGGTAGCTATATTTGAGATGTACAGAAAGAATGTACAAAATGTGTATAACATTGATTGCAATAAAGGGAAATAACTTTTCTGGATAGCCAGCTCCAATGGGAAAGGAGGCTGGAGGACTTTTTGGCACTGTAGTGAGTCAGGAGAAAAACCCTGGTAACTGGGGAGGTGTTTATTAATCAGTGGAATGTGTGTTTACTAAATGCTAATGATGATAAGGATCATGTCAGCATAGAAGGTAATTTTTATTTTATATTTTATTTTCATTCAAGTGTCATTATAAACTATATTCTTTTTTATCTTTCTACCAGACTATACTCTTCCATGCTCCCTATCTCCCTCTGCCTGTTAGCACCTCCTTGTATATTTAAGTAATATTTATTACATTATTCTAGCCTTTATCCCATCCTTAAGATCAACTCGTCGCCTCCCAAGATAGCAATTCTAGTTTTGTGACCCTCAAACAGACACAGTCACAGACATACAGACAGACACACAGACAGACAGATAGACACACACACACACACACACACACACAAATTCATGCCATATGTATATATACAGTTTAAAATTTAGATTCCAAATATGGTAGAAAATGTGGTATGTGACTCAGTCTGGCTTATGACTTAATAAAATGATTTCCAGATTCATCATTTTTCTATGCATCCCAGTTTTTGCCCATGGAATGTAAGTTTCTGACTTCCACATGAACTGAGGCAGAGGGTAGTTTTAATTCTTGTTACATTTCAAAGGGGTGCTTGACAGGTTTTTAAGGAACTTATTCTTAGGATGTTATGGTAGCATTTGCATAGATTTTAGAGGAAGAGAAAATTTTAACTACTATAAATCTACTACAGTCAGTGTTCTAAGAAAAGAGATAAGAGGCTGGCCTGTAGTCAATTAGAAACTGGCTTAAAGTTTAGTCGAGCTTAGCTGAACATCAAGAGTATTTCAGGGGTACAAAAACTACTAAGAGCCAGAATGCTATGAAACAGCCTCTCCTAGAAATGGCTGCCCAAGGAGCCTGGGAAAAGGGTAATACCAACGAACATGTGGAAAGGAGACAGCTTCATGGCACCCTACCCCTAGACAAGGAATTACAGGGAATAAACAGCAGCTTGGGTGAGGCCATACAAACCTCTCCCAGGCATGTGTACCCTCATTCGTTATCCAGTGCAAAGTGGTCAGTCCTGAAACCACATACACAAATAACTAAAGGTGGACTCGGCAGATTTCATATTTGTATCTGCTCATACACAAACACATGTATGTATTTATGTAACAATACTAACCAAAAAGAGACTATCAGTTTGAGAATTAGGGGATTCAGGGAGTTGAAGACAGGGTATTTGGGAAAGGAAGGAGGTAGAAAAAGAAAAGGGGAAGTAATGTAATTCTATTTTAGTTTAAAATATTTTATTTTTTAAGAAAGAAGTGCTTCAGGAGCTAGGAATGTAACTTCCTGATAGGGTATAACTTTTTCCCCTATTCAACAAGTTATTCAATTGCCTTTATAGAGTTTCACTAGTTAGAAACTTTTTTTTGGGAGGCTAGCATTCCCAAAATACTGAAGTCTATTGACTATGCTGAAGAAAGCAGGTAAAATAATAAAAGGGTGGTGGGGATTTTAGGTTTTTATCAAATGCAATGTGACTCATTTTCTTGGCCTTATTATTCATAAAATGTCTATGGATAATTAGGTAGAGCTAGATTTTTAAGTGATTATAAAACAATGATGTATCAAGTAATCCTATATAATTTTCCTATTTATATATAGTAATATACAGGAGGCATTTACTGATACAGGGAGCATGAGCTTAGGACTGCCTGTTTGAGACCAGGTTATAACATTTAACAGCTGTGTGGCCTTTAGAAAATGATGTTTTCTTTTAAAGTGAAGAAAATGACAACTACTGTTTGTAAGTAAGAACAATATAATACTGTAAAACTAACATAGAGGCCATCATATAGAGACTGATGTCAAATACCAGCTCTCTCCACATATCACAGACTTCTGTGATAACATTTAGATTGGAAAATAAATTACATTTCTGATAGAAAAAAAGCCTAGCCCTATCCAATGCAAAAATTTGTTCATAAGCCAGAAAGTTTAGAGCAAAGTCTTTAGTTTTCAGTTCGGGAATTTTTTTCTTTAGTGTACCAGTGATCTGAATTGAAAGTCTCAGACAGAGTTCCTCAGTTCTCAAAGAGATATAATAATGGAAAATGCCTATCCCCTCAAGGGTGATTTTAGTGTATCCACCCCCACCCAAAGAATCTATTTAAAGCACAGGAAATGAAACTAGTGCTGTTATTGACTATGTGTAGTAGTTGGTAAATCACATTCTGTAATATTGTGGAATCCAGTGGGGGAGGAGATCAAAGACTCTCTGGAGAAATTTGGCCAGAGAAACTCTATAAAGATAATTGAATTACTTGTTTAAATTGGAAACTAAAAAGGATATATAATTGAAAGAAGTCAATATTTCTATGGAAAAAGAGGACTCTTTCACCTCAGCAGATTGTCTATAACAAAAAGTGCTTTATTGCAATATACTCAAGATATATGGAGCAACAATATGGTCAAGGCAAAGACAGGCTAATCTAGGACCCGAACTCAGGATCTTTATTAGCATTTAGAAGTTAATCTTGGGATACAGCTATGTTGGAGTGATTAGTTAGCGTGTATGATATCCCCAGGATCAATCCCTAGAGTATACAGATGTGAGATCTCACACACACACACACACACACACACACACACACACATACACAGTGCATAATAACTTTGTCACATGTAAATTTTATTATAACTGGCATATGTAACTTGTAGGTTTTGGAAACTGTACAAGTATCACTTGACTATTGATCAAAATCAATCTAAGTAGTATAAAATTTTCCTTATAAACATAAATTTTAAGCCTGAAAAAAAAGATTAACCTGTTGTCTAAGAAAAAAAATTGATTAGAAATCCATGCTTTTAATTTTTGTATCATATCATAGGTAAGTTAATCAATCCTTTAACTTTTTAATTAGAATCTAGGACATGGAATCAAAGATATGAGCCTTTCCCTCTAATTTGTAGCTGATTTTGTTTGGCCCTGCATGACAGAAGTTTATTTGTGCATGTACTATATTTTGCTAGATATGGTTTTCCACTGGCCAGAGACTCTACTTCTGTTGGGAAATGATAAGGTCAAGTGACATAATTTGTGTGCTTTGAAGGAACTCTGAGACTTTGAAGTAAAAGAATAAAAAACTAGCACTAAACTGTCACTTAGAAAAAAACACAGGACAGTGAATCCATTCATTATTCAAGGAGATAATATGTGAAGTGAAGTTTGATGATGAGGTGGGTATTACGATGAGAGAAACTGGAGAAGGCAGTGAAGATAGTAGAAATCAGAATTTGCCAAACAATGGATACTGTCCCTCCAGTTTCTGGGCAAATGTATATGAAGGGGAAATGATGTAATTAAACTTAAACTCTTATAAAAGATAAAACATATTTAAAAAATGAAGTTTAATATTTGCATGGGGATTCAGAAGGAGGCAAACTTGTTTTAAATTAGGTATACATAGATAATGACAGGAGAGGGGACAATCAATGTACATGACTGTGAACTATACTCACAAGACCCTTCAAATGCTTCAGAGTAGTGAAGTCATAAAACATTTTGAAGTTTGAATGTATGAATCCTGACAGGGAAGACTGGCCAATACTCCAGGCTAAACATCTGTCTATTTTATTTATTTTTGTGTTGAGATAGTTCCTCAGTAAATAGACAGTCCTGGAATTCAGAGTTCTGCCTGCCTCTGACTCTGGAGTACAAGAATTAATGGTGTGCAGCACCAAGACCAGCCCATTTGTCCAACTCCAATCTATTGTTTTTAGAAAACTATTGTTAGTATAGCTATTCTAAACCTTTTAAGGTAAATATATAAACAACTAGATAATTTATTTCTTAATGTGTAAATGATATTTCCTGGTTTTAGTATGATTCCAGATTTGAGGTGGTTAGGTGACTCATGGGATATGGATACATTTTAATGAGTTACAATATTTATTTAGCACTAAGATAGTCCCAAGTAGTAAATAAGGGGCACGAAATTTTGTTTAGCAACTGTCAAGTATATATTTTCTTTTATCTGGTTCTCCACATGCATGTCTGATTTTCATCAATGAGATTTAAGGTGTGTGGCCACTTTGACATCTTTTAGCAATCCTGTTACAGCTTTAGTCTATGGGGACCCAATCTCCTTGCCAACTTAAAGCTTTCCTAACTCTGTGCTGACTACATATGATAGAAATACCACTTCTCTTTTTATTTAACTTTTTTTCCCCAAAGATAGGACATTTTTGGTAGGTGAGCTAATATGTCTAGTTATCTAATATGCACTCACCAAATAAAGTTAATGTAAAATAATTTTTTGTTATTCCACCCCTGTGATCTTAAGTAAATATTTTCAAAAATCATATCCTTAAAATATTTAATTTTAAATAACAGATATGTAGGGTGCGGTTGGCCCATGCACAACTTGCTGGAACATTCTATTGCACCTTAACCACTTATGCTAATTAGGCATCGAGTGGTGACCAATCCGATGTGCTTATGCTAATTAGGCATCAAGAAGCGACCTATTGGATGTGATCCCCGAATATGCTAATGAGCCATTATTTTGGACCAATCACCAGCTATATGCTAATGGGTATTATTTTGAACCAATCACCAGCTATATGCTAATGAGGCATTTTGTTGGGACCAATCACGTGCCCTGGCTTCCCTATATAAGCAGGCTGCATCTCAGGCTTGCTATCTTCTTTCCACCATTCTCAACTGAGCTGTACTCCAATAAAGTGTGATCCAAGAAGACTCGTGCATGTGGCAACTCGTCATTCTGCAGGCCAGAAAGTGGCTCACCGCAAGTGGTGCCGAAACCCGGGAATCTTCGCACCC
Organism: Sigmodon hispidus; assembly: GCA_004025045.1. Classification (NCBI taxonomy): domain Eukaryota; kingdom Metazoa; phylum Chordata; class Mammalia; order Rodentia; family Cricetidae; genus Sigmodon; species Sigmodon hispidus. Next base: position 63,747 of record PVIH01005864.1, read on the forward strand.
TGTAAGGAAGACCGATTCAGAACTTGACACACAAGGAGTGGACCGTTGGTGAGTAGTCCGTCCAGATATGTGCGTCCTCCTGGGAGGTCTAGAGCCTGAAATCTTTGCTGCAGTTTTTTTCATCGTAGCTGTCCTGATTTTTCTTAGCTGCGTGTGGCTGGGGTGGCATCAACCAGGCAAGGAGTGCCATCCCTGGCCATGCGATAAATCAGACATATGTCCGTAAGTCGCTCATAGATCAGAGAGCAGGATGGGGAACAAATTATCTGCCGACTCTACAACCGAGTTTCATGAACCTATTCAGGCTATATTAAGTAGCCGAGGGCTAAAGCTTTCCCGCAGAGCCATAAATCGGTTGCTGGAAAATATTGAAAGCAGTGCTCCGTGGTTCGGGGTATCAGGCAGTTTGACTATTCCATCATGGGAAAAACTTGGCAGGGATCTAGAGAAATGTAACATTGGGGGAACACTTTCCTGAGGCACCCTTCCACTATGGCGTATGATCTATTATTGCCTAAAGGATGGGAAATATAAGGACATTATTCAGCAAGGACTTAAGGCTCTCAGTATATGCCAGGATAGTGCATCAGAAAATGGAGGTGCAGGGACTACAAAGAATAGGCCTAAGAAAAAAGAAAAAGAAAAGAAAAATTCAGTACTGGTGCCAGGACTGTACCCAGTCCTAGATGAATTTAAAGATTTATATATATCTCAAGATGAGCTAGACCCTGAGGAGGAGGAAGATCTAGAGGAGGCAGCTGTAGCCTATGAGCGAGAACGCTACGATCCCCCGCTGCTCAGCCGATCACCACCTTTCAATCCCACAAAGGCTAGAGCTACTGCTCCCCTTCCTTTAGGGAACAAGTTGGGATGCACATTCATCCCCCAGGAAGCATGGTCTGGGGTGACCACAGCCTTCCCCGTGTTTGAGGATCCAGCCACACGTGGTTGATATTATGAAGTAATTGATCATAAGATTATTAAAGACCTTGCAGAAGCAGCTAAAAGAGATGGTGTAGCTGCCAACTATATCATCATGCTGCTGCAGCGCCTTACGCGCAATGCTTTAACACCCACTGATTGGCAAGACATTGCCAGAGCCTGCTTAACTATGGGGCAATATTTAGACTGGAAGTCAATTGTGACTGATCTGGCACATAGTCAGGCCAGAGAGAATGCTGCCAATAGGCAGCCAGCATGCAGTGCAGGTATGCTGTTAGGGCAAGGACAGTGGGTAAAAATAATCAGACAGCACATCCTGTGGAAGTTTATAATCAAATAAACACCATCAATATGAGGGCTTGGCGAGCCCTCCCCAATAAGGGGGAGGTCTCAGGGAACCTAACCAAAATAATACAGGGCAGCACAGAACCATTTTCTGACTTTGTAGCTCGCATGATGGATGGAGCAGGATGAATTTTTGGTGATGTGAAAACCGCACTTCCGCTAGTAAAGCAATTAGTTTATAGCAGTGTACAAAAGAGTGTCATAGGGCTATCACCCCACACAAAGGAAAGGACCTAGAATATTGGATGAAAATGTGCCAAGAAATTGGAGGACCTTTTTCAAATGTAGGACTCACTGCTGCTGTGATTGCTGCTTCTCGCAGTAATAAAGGTTCTAACAGCAGCAGGGTGTGTTTTTGGTGCGGCAAGCCTGGGCATATTAAAAGACAGTGCCCAGAGGCTGCCCCACGACAAGGACAAAACCACCTCAAAAAGTGAAGACTCCAGGGACAAGTCCAAGATGTAAAAAGAGCAAACACTGGGCCAACGAATGTAGGTCTGTTAAAGACATTAATGGGCAACCCATTCAACCTGCTGCCCATGTAGTTAGTCCAAAAAACGAGGTAGTGGGCCCTTGGTCTCAGGGCCCGAAAATATTTGGGGCTCACAAGAAAGTGAATTTCCAACCACTCAGGCCCCGCGATGAGCCACGTCAGGCTCCACAGGGCTGGACCTCCGTGCCACCTCCACAATGGTACTAACAACAGGCATGAGAATACAACCCTTAGACACAGACATGCAAGAGCCACTCCCAAAAGGGACAATTGGGCTAGTGTTAGGTTGTTCCTCTTCCACCTTATGGGGACTCATTGTTATGCCTGGAGTTATTGATCCAGATTATACTGGAGTCATCAAAGTAATGTGTCAATCCCCTCGAGGAATAATTACCATAACCCCTGATGATCACATTGCAGAATTATCAATCTTACCCTCTTTCCATGACAATTACCCTGCATGCTCAGAAAAACGGGAATCCAAAGGCTTTGGATCCACCGGAGTTGATTTGGCTTTCTTGTCACTATCTCTTAATGACCACCCTATGCTTGATCTTATAATAGAAGGGAGAAAATTTCAAGGATTGGTAGATACTGGAGCAGACTGAAGTATAATTATAATTAGAGATTGGCCACAATCATGGCCACTTCAAACGTCTTCGCAGACCTTGCAAGGTTTAGGTTATGCAGATGCCCCTAGAATTAGCTCTAAGGAATTGACATGAAAAACAGAGGACCAAAAGGGGAAGTTTCAGCCTTTTGTAGCTGAAAGACTGCCAATAAATCTATGGGGCAGGGATATCCAGAGTCAAATGAATCTTAAGCTTACTAATGATTATTCTGACACAGATAAAAATATCATGATTAGATCAGGGTTTGTTCCTAGCAAAGGGTTAGGGTGTAATTTATAAAGCATTACCACACCAATAGAGGCTCAAGGAAATGTCAATCGGCAAGGCTTGGGTTTTTCACAGGGGTCACTGAGCCTATGATTCCTATCTCATGGATGACCACTGCACCTGTGTGGGTACCTCAGTGGCCTCTGTTGAAAGAAAAATTGGAAGCAGCCTCTATGTTGGTTCAGGAACAGTTATAGCTGGGGTACTTAGAGCCCTCGCAGTCTCCTTGGAATACTCCTGTATTTGTTATAAAAAAGAAATCAGGAAAATGGCACTTACTTCACGATCTGCGTGACATAAATCAACAAATGCAAGTCATAGGACCCATTCAGAGGGGTCTACCAGCTTTAACAGCTGCTCCAAAGAACTGGTATGCTGTATCAGTAGATATTAAAGATTGTTTCTTTTCCATTCCCCTAAATAGTCAGGATAAGGAAAGATTTGCTTTTACTTTACCCTCTATTAATCATGAACAGCCCGATAAGTGATATCAGTGGGTTGTTCTTCCTCAAGATATGGCCAATAGTCCTACCATGTGTCAACTTTATGTAGATAGAGCTTTACAGCCAGTAAGAAATAAGTTTCCCTGTGTTAGAATTGTACATTATATGGATGATATTTTGCTTGCAGCCCCTTCTATGGAATTGTTAGAATTAGCGTTAAGTTTGTTAACCAAGGAATTAAAAGATAAAGGTTTGTTTATTGCTCCGGAGAAGATACAGAAGGGAGGAGCTATTGAATTTTTAGGTGCTATTATTCAGAATTCACATGTTAGTCCACAAAAGGTAGAAATTAGGACCATTTGCTTAAGGAATTTAAATGATTTTCAAAAATTGCTTGGGGATATAAATTGGATTTGGCCATATTTGAAATTAACTCGCTTTGAGCTTAAACCCTTATTTGATATTCTAGAGGAAAATCCAGATCTTAATTCCCCATGCCAGCTAACCCCAGAGGCTCAGATAGCACTTCAAAAGGTAGAGCAAGCAATTACTAGGGCACAGTTGGTGCGCTGTGATGAATCCAAGTCTATTTGGATGTGAATCCTCCCCACTTTAGGCTTTCCAACTGGTGTTCTTTGGCAAGAAGTGCCTTTACTATGAATTCATACTAAATCTATAGGGATGAGAACCTTGTCCCACTATCCATCCTTGACAGCTGAGGTTGCATTATTAGGCATTAAACAATCTATTACATCTTTTGCCAAGACACCTGATCGACTTATAGTCCTTTATACAAAAGAACAAGTAGAGATATTGGCTGCCACTACCTCAGAATGGGCTATATTGGTTTGTGCCTTTTCTGGTACAATTGATAATCATTTGCCCAAGAGTGAACTTTTAAGATTCGTAGTTCAACAGCCTGTGGCATTTCCTTGGATCACAAGGGAGCAACTGTTGAGCAATACCTTAACCATCTACACGGATGGGTCTAAGATTGGGAAGGGAGCCTACATGGTGCAAGGAGGCTCACCTGTAACTGTTGAGTGTCGTCCAAATGCTCCCCAAATAGTAGAATGCCAAGTAGTTTTAGAGGTTTTTAAATGTTTTCCTGAGTCTTTTAATTTGGTATCTGATTTATCATATGTGGTGAATGCTGTTAAAAATTTAGAAATTGTTTCCTATATTAAACCCTCTAGTATGGTAGCCTCACTTTTAGCAGGAATAAGAGGTGAGATTTTGCATCGATCCAATCCCTTTTATATTATTCATATCTAAGCTCATTCTTTGTTACCTGGTCCTATGGCAAAAGCCAATGAACAAGTTGATCTGGCAACGCGTGCTTTTGTAGCATTGGACTCTTTATGTGTTTCTCCACAGAATCAGTAGCCAGTCTGGGTGCCATCAAGATTGACCAGACGTGTTGAGGATGACTCTAAGGATGATGCTGATATGGATACTCCTGACTGTTTTCCCCCTGATTCAGGCAGAAAGTGAGAATTGGTCTATGGAGGCCGAAAAGATGATCCTCAAGCAAAAGTTCCAGATCGCACGTTTGAATGATACAAGATTGGAGCCTGTTACACTTGGGGACTTTACTTCTTGGTTCACTTCTTCCCTTTCCTTTTTCAAGGAGTGGGTGGGAGTAGGAATTTTTGCAGTCTGCTGTTTATTTGGGATTGTTTTTTGATTCTGGCTGGTTTGCCGTATTCACATCAGAGCACGTCGAGAAAAGGTCCTGCTTACTCAGGCACTCTTGGCTGTTGATGCAGGGCACTCCCTCGCAGCCTGGCTCTCTGCCCTTAAGAACTTACAATGATTGCCCTTGCACAGAGAGGCTTTAGCGGCCATTGCACCTCTATAGGGAATCATTCTCCTCTGAGACAGCCTTTGCACCCTGCTGCCCTCACTGGCCTTGCATACAGGAAGGTGTCTCGGAGATCCTGGCAGCAGGAAATAGCCTTTGAGCTGTGGGCACATCATGAGGTGAACACCTGTACGGGCTATATCCTGTCTGTGCCATTAGAAAAACAAAAAGGGGGAGATGTAGGGTGCGGTTGGCCCGTGCACAACTTGCTGGAACATTCTATTGCGCCTTTGCCGCTTATGCTAATTAGGCATCGAGTAGTGACCAATTCGATGTGTGTTTATATTAATTAGGCATTCAGAAGTGACCTATCTGATGTGATTCCCGAATACGCTAATGAGCCATTATTTTGGACCAATCACCAGCTATATTCTAATGGGTATTATTTTGGACCAATCACCAGCTATATGCTAATGAGGCATTACGTTGGGACCAATCACGCGCCCCGGCTTCCCTATATAAGCAGGCTGCATCTCAGGCTCGCTCTGTTCTTTCCACCATTCTCAACTGAGCTGTACTCCAATAAAGTATGATCTGAGAAGAATCGTGCGTGTGGCGACTCATCATTCTGCAAGACAGAAAGCGGCTCGCCGCACAGATACATATCAATATTTTATACACAGTGAAAAGAAACACTATTATTGTTACAATGCAGATATGTACTATGGTAGCATGTTCCTCAAACATGTTAATTTTATTTAGCCTACTTCACAAGACTTTTTATGTTTTTTTATTAGAAACTAGGAATTATTAAATCTGTACTTCAAGAGTTACTAGAACTATTTAGATGTGCTTAATTCTTATAATTATAATATCTCTGAAGTTAATATTAATTTAGGATTTTCAACCAGCTTTCTAAAATAACTTTTTATCTTGATGGTCCTCATAATTAGCTTATACATTGTTAGAACATCTTCTAATAGAAGAGATGTTAAAAGGATGCTTGCAATATAAACCCCTTGCTAGTATTGAAGGAAGTAGCAGATAAGGTAGTTTTTGAGTAATAAATACTGATTTTTATTGTAATACAATTTCTCCACTCTTTTTAACAAAGACATCCTTACCAAAATGTCATACACTTTTAATGGCAGAAATAGTTATTAAAGTGCCCAGTAGGTTGGTAACTCTTGCTGCTGTGTAGGGTTAGTTATACCATAACCATGGTAGAAAGGTAGAATTAGTTTTAACTGACACAGGATTGCATATATTAATGAAAATTCAAGGTTGTCACAGGACATAATGTTCCTCTTTTATTGCTCAGCAGTCACTAACTGCATCACAAGCCATGGTTACTCCCCTTAAATTACTCTTTGTGACAAGGAATGATACTAACAACCACATAGCTCAGGAGTCATTTAAGCTAAAATCACCCTTGATAAGGGTCTTGATATGTTAATGGGTGTCTTTATGGCTTAGATTCATTAACTTCCTTTGCACTTCCTTGAAACACACCCGTAAAACATTATAGAAAATCAGATTGTCAAGGATGGTGGTAGTAACTGAAATCTTGATGATGTGAATAGTCAGCTTCTCATGTTTCAGGGTATAAATACAAACTGCTATGTTTTTGGATATTCTGAACATTCTCCGTCTGCTGAAGCAGTCAGTAGTGTTTTGCCATGTCTGATTCAACAGAGGTTTCAGGTAATTTTGTCATAAACTTTGGATTTTCTCATGGGGCAAACAGGACTACAAATGAAGAGAACGGGTAGAAATGAGCACACTTGCTTCTGTGACATCCTTGATAAAAAAGGTGTAGTTTAACACTTACTACACAACAAGAGCAGATGTAGGGACACTCATTTAGCATATCCATTTAAAACCGGACAAAAGGGAGATATCCCCAACATTCAGCTACAGGTCATTAAAGACAGGGCCTTGGATGCTTGTTCCATATTCTTTCTACTTATCCATTTAATCAAAGACTGGAGGAGGACTATACTCCCCTCCTATCATATTGCTACTTGGAATTGATTAGAACCATGATTCCTTTAATTACCTCTGATTACAGCCTATTACTATTGTTGACCTCCCCACATTATGCACCATTACTGACTTACCATAAAACACTTCTTTTCGGCAATCCTATGTGAAAGTTCACATGGCTGTAGAACTTTCTTTAGAGAAATAGCAAAATATCCTCAACTTCCATTTAGTGCTCACTGGTTTTCTCAGCTAATATAATGAATAAATTAAGAATACTGAATCAGCACTTTTTTGTTTGTTTGATTGATTGATTGTTAGAACTGCTCAGCAATATAATGGTTTTAAACTCATTCAGATTGGGTTTGAGGAAGAATAAGTATCTCATGAGATTCATTATAAGCAACAGCCACCAGAAACAAAGTAATTGTTTTCTCCCCAGCTGGTGAGAATGAGCCAATAAATCTATTGAGAAAATACAGTAAACTTCCTCTCTTTCCACCCCTTGCCATGATTTTCACCTGGAAGGAGTATACCTATTTTGCTATTTAAAAACATATTTTTAGGTGCCATCTTCAGATTTAATTCAAATTCTGCATAATGTCAATTTCCTGGGAGATTCATCCGTATACCACAATTACTCAGGCATCCATTTCTCATCAGAATCTTCCCCAAACACTATTCTGGTCAATTTCCTATAACACAGGGATTTGACTTCAAGGTCTGAAAGCTGAGTGTACTTTTGAAACCTTTACCTAACATCACTGCTTTGATTATGAGTATGATCATACTAGTAAGCAACTTCAGACAGCCTTTGACATAAAATACTTAAGCCTCCAAAGCTCTGGTATTTACAATCAATTTTGGTGAATAATGCTTGTTATAAAACAATTACACCTGCACCGATGTACAGATGCACAGTGGTTTTGTCAATAACACCTAAAATATAGTATATCAACTACAAACACATAATTGAGTGTTATTTATATAATTAATCTACAGATAGTTAAAGGATTGTAAGATGATGTGCCAGTTATATGCAATCACTTTATCATTTTTATGGGATCTGAAAAATCTTTGTATGGGATTTGGTAATCTGTGGACTTTGGTGATTATCTGTGTTTGTGTATTAGTGGAAGAGAAGTACACTCCAGAACACATTCTCAGTGAACTCCCACAGGGAACTGGATTATGTTTTCTGAGGATGGAAGGAGGAATAAGACACTCAATGTAGGAGGCAGAGCATTTCATTTCAGTCAGCTCAGTTCAGCAGCTGTCCTACTGTACAACTATATGTAAAAGAGGAGGCTTCTTTTGGTGTCCACACCTTCTTGGTTATTTTGGTTTTCACAGATGTAGGTTTCCTTGACACATGGGGTATACAATTCTCCTTTCCATAAAGATTTTATATCATAAGTACAATGTGTAAACAATATCTCTAGGCCAAATCACAGTTCCCCACATGAAGGCAAATGCTGTGCTCCATAAAACAAATGAAGAAGGAAAATATTACTTATTCATATCACATTCTATTTCTTAGGAAAATAAAATCTTATGAGAAAATCTAAGTGCTTTAGGGAGAAGTTCTGATATGTAAGCTTGATAATAGCTCTTCGCCCACACAAGTTTTATATTTTCATTATACCTTAAATAGAATATATCTTGCACAAACTCATTTACATGGGACTTAGTTATGAGCTGTTGAGCTTTATGAAAACATATCTGATGCCTTTCTTACAATAATTGTGTGGTGGATCACAAGAGCAAGAATACTAGTGAGCATACTCTACTTTTGCAGATTTGTAACCTGAATAATAAAAATCTCAAGCCTCAGTCAGGCACAATTCCAGAGTTGAAGTTGGGTTTTCCATAAAGATAATAAATCTTCAAGCCACCAAAAGACTAAGTACATTTTCATTTATTTTTTGTAATTATCCAATATGAGTATATATTTGCATTAGTTCTATGCTCCCTCTTTCCCCTCTCCAACACTTTCGATGACCTCCTACTCTTTCTCAAATTTATTACCACTTCATCTTTAATTGTTGTCTTTCTCTACCTCTTGAGTTCTATGATTAAAGAAGTACACAACCATGCTCAGCTTACATTATATATTGTTGCTTAAGTTTTTTTTTTATTATTTCCAATAGGATTTCCTATTAACATTCCACATCATACAATTTTCAAAAGTCAGACCTTCATCTCTCTAGTAACACAATAGAAAGTACAAAAGAATTTTTTAAGAGAAAAATGCAGTTTGATTACTTCTTATACTTGTTTCTGTCCCTCAGATAGCACAAAAATATATTATAATGTGTTTATGCCCTTGCTATTTAAATATAATGAAGTCATTACATTCATTTATAGTATAAGATACTAACTTTAAAAAGAAAATTTTAATATATTTATTTAATACATCTCAAATGAAAGTTTAATCACACAAACATAAAGTGAAATTTCAAATTCTCCCAGATGGAGACATTTTCATTGACTTTTATTTCAGTATATACAATAACAACTATTAATTGGTTGCTCATTATTGATACCTAAACTTTACATATATATATATAAAACATCTTTCACACACACATTTACATGCCCTCACACATTCACATGCATTCATACAAACACACACACACACACACACACACACACACACACACACACAAACGACGGACAAATTTCTTTATGAGAAATCACAAGAAGAAAACAATTTCATATAACATAAAGAAATGTATACATTTTCAGTAATATTTATTAGCAAATTGCCTTCTAATTTCTGTTATTTTTTACATTATTTCTGATGAATTTGTTTTTAGTATACAATAATCTCCTGTATTACAAATACTGTAATTGACATATAACAAATGAATCTCCCTGGGCAGGGGAAATAGATTTCTTGGGTGGATTGGGGGTGGGTAGAAATTGGAACATAGGGATCAGGAAAGGGTTGAGGTAATAGAGAATATTGGGAGATATGATTGGAGTTGGGGCACAATTTCAGAACAATAGAAACTCTCAGGAATCTATGAGAGTGACCCTAGCTGAGACTCTTAGTAATGGGGGATATGAGCTAACTAGGGTTGGCATAGGTTCACAGAGACTAAAATGGCAAGCAGGATCCTGCATGGGTCTGACCAAGCTCATATGCATATTTGTTGTGGTTATATTGCTTGGTGTTCTCCTCAGAGTGGAAACAGGGTCAGGGTTGAGTTTTTTGTTTTTTGGTTTTTTTTGTTTGTTTGTTTGTTTGTTTTTAACAATGGCATGCCTCATCCAGCTTTAATGTGTGCTTGGGTGCAACTTGATACATCATGTTTGTTTGATATCCTAAGAATTCTTGCTCTTTTTTTGAAGTGAATAGAAGGAGAATATCATTGAGATTTTGTAGCAATTTCAACATCTTTGAAATGAATGAACCTCTATCTATTTTATTTTTGATACAAATTTTTTTCTCTGACTTTCCTCTCACTTGTATTATTTATTCATTTTATTGTTTTGATTTTGATTTTGAAACAGGATTTTATTAAGTATCTCAGGCAAGCCTTGAGCTTATAATGATTCTCCTGGGTCACATTCAACTTTGAGTTCTGGTATATATAATACATTACTCACCATATCCAGCTCTCCTCTTCTTTGACAAATGCTCACTGAAAATAAAATCAGAAATCACTCTAGTATGATGTTCAAAAGATTCCCATAATCTTCAAGTTAACGTTTGTAAGGGTTATTATTGATCTGATGAAACACTGTGGACCAGTTCAACTTGGTGAGAAAGGGGTTTATTTGGCTTACACCTCCACATCACTCTTCATCATCTAAGGAAGAAATCGAACAGGGCAGAAACCTGGAGGAGTTTATTCTGAGGCTGTGGACATATGATGCTTACTGGGCTTGCTCATCATAGCTTACTCAGCCTGCCTTCTTATGGAACCCAGAACCACCAGCCTAGGGATGGCACCACCTACACTAGTTAGGGCCTTCCCACATCAATTACTAATTAGATTTCCTACAGTCTTGCCTTTATCCAGATCTTAGGAAGGTATTTCTTTTTTATTATGAATAAAGAAGTCACATTTTCTATCCCTGTATATCCTTATTCAAGGTCCTTTCCTCCTCCTACAACATCAGGTCATTCTCTCTTCTCAGCATCTCCCCATCCACCCCCAGCATGGGCAGGAGGTCTCAAGGTCCCAAGGTCCCAATATTGCTCAGTTCAGCATTCACTCCTGGCAAGTCCAGTTTTCTCCCCTCAACATCGATCCTGAGTCAGGTGTTCCTCTAGGGGAAGTGGGATCCCAGGTATCAGTCCAAGGTGTTTCTGATTTGGAGAATATCCTCTTGAGCGAGGTATCAGAAACCCAGAAAGATAAGCAGGGGATTTACTCACTCAGTAGTGGACTCTAAACAAGAAAGAAAAAAGCAAAGCATGTCCAAACTGCAAACAACAACCCCTGAACAGCTTGGGATAGGAAGGCATTTCTTAATTGAAGTTAGCTGCTCTCAGATGACTTTAGTTTGTGTCATGTTGGCATAAAACTATCCAGCACAAAGTTTTTCTGTGTGAAGACTTGGAGGAAGCAAATATATAGTATAATGAAATGTGACTGTTTTACCACACAGACCCAGAGATAGTGTTATGGTTTTTAGACTAAGGTATGGTGATCTTCTACCCTTTCTTTGGCTTTGTAAAAAGATAATCATATAGAATATCAATTATCTAAGTATTATATATTATCTAATAGATCCTGTAGACAAGTACAGTGTGTAAAAAGTACAAGAAGAAAGGAGAGAGAAAACAAGCTAGTTGAAATATATCCAAGTTTTTCATTCTATTTTATGATGCCAATGGGAGGGTTTGTCATTGAATGCTTGTCCTGTGCTGCATTTCTTGAAATACATGGCAACATTTTGAAAATGTTTTTGGGGTGTCTAAAGTATATGTTGTTATAAATCTTAAATTTATAATAAACCAATTCCTTCGTAGTTGGCTATCATGCTTTTTCCATTTTATAAAAAGCAAGAGTAAATCATATGATCTTAAATAGTTCTTTTCTAACTATTGGTCTTATTTTCTACAAGCACAAACAGCTGGATTGATGTTGTCCTTATGTTTCAATAAATTCTAAGTTTTGATGTCTCTAGTAAATACGTTTTCTTCCCACTGGAACTCTAACCTTCGTCAATTACAAACCATTTATGTTCAAAAGAAAACAATCTCTGGAAGAAATATGTATTTGAATAGCATATAGTATTGTTTTCTGTAGTATGCAATTAGGAAAAAAATCTGAAACCAGGCTTTGAATATCCTTTTTCACAGTATCCATTGGATGTTGTCTGTGAGCTACACCAATATACAAGCTAATGGTTTCTAAAATCAAACTCCAAATCAGTCTTATTGATTTAGTAGTTTTTCGTGATTTAAATCATTTAGCACCAATTATTAGCAATTATGTGTTAAGCATGGCACCGTCTACTTCAGTTTAGAAACACTAAAAAGGATGCAATTGTCACTTTTAGATAAGAACCCAAGTCTCAAAAGTTAAGATACTTCATCTAAAATCACCAACACAAACTATAAAGCAGACAGTCTTATTCCAGTATCCGCACTTTGCACCATGCCCTGTGCTACCTCTTGGGAAGGAGAGAGGGCAGAGCAAACCTTTCTAATGACAATCAAGTGCAATCATGAAGCACATGAAGAATTTTTAGATTGTAATGACTGGGAGGTTCTTCTAAGAAATTGTCTGATGAATAATTAAAACATTAATTTTCTTTCTCTGTGTATTAGTTATCAATGGCTTTGGAGCTGCCTTTGTACTTTTTGAAAACAGTGCTTATTATTTTACTAAATATTTTGTTCTTGGTAAAAAATGCATCTTTTTTTCTGTTTATAGAGTTTTGGTTATAGCTGACTCTACCTTTAAGAAACACAGGAGCCTTGAGTGGCACCTTAAGTATATCCATCTGGTAAATGATTTTCTGGAATCCATTTATAGAATCAATTTAGAGCTGAGCACACTATAATTTTGAAGTGTTTCCATTCCTGGAAAATGATAATTTTATTTTTGATATTTATGCTTGAAATGGTTTATGATTGTGTGGTTCCATTAGTAAATGCAGTCCTTCCATCTCTCCAACATTTATCACAAGTAAATATGTCTATCATCTTGGTTTTCCTTTTATTCAATAATTATAATGATTGCTATTGATTTTATTAATGCATCAGCATTATAACTGAATGTTCAGAAAATTACATTTAAAATGTAACTTGTTAAAATAGAGAATACTTATAAGAGGCCCATTTGTTAGAGCACTGTGCCCTTACTAAGATACATTTTGGTTTTGTATAATACTTCAAAGCTTTGTAAATAACAAGGGTGAGAAAATTAATTCAGGCCAAGGTAGCAGCTTCACTTTATTATGCTCCAATTTTATTTTTTACAGCTTTCAGATATCTGTGTTCAGAACCAGCCATTGATCCCATGCTCATTTCCAGATACCAGCACTGAACCTGACACAGTGACACCTCTTGTTATATTTTCTTCTCTTCTGGAAGTTCCAGAATAAATCAGTGGCTTCTGGTCATATCCCCACTCTTTTCCTATGAGATTTTTTAAAAATAACAAAATTGTTAATGTTCTGATCAATCATGCATCCCTACAGAGTAATGCTGCATTTTAATGCATAACTCTTAAGAATAAAAGTAATCTTTAAGAGCACATTTATAAATGCCTTATATTAGCTAGTCTTAAATTAATAGCTTCAGACATTTTTATACTGTCTTTACTTCATATATGACCATGTATAATTCTTCCTTAAAAAGACTGTCATAAAATAAAAGCTGCTTTGAGGTCAAGAAGGTGTACATGTCATGTAGGTGACTCAGAAATACTTTGTACACAATATTTAAGAGACACAGACCCCTCAGGAAGGGAACTAAACCTTCTAAAGGTAGATGACTGTCAAATGGCATAAGCAGGTTGGGACCCTATTGTAGTTGTATGTTCCTGTTCATTAATTGGCATCTTGGAGTCCATTCCCTACAGAGCAACACAACACCTAACACAGCTATAACACTGGGATGAAGGACAAAGACTGACCTCATCTGGATATGCCAGCCTGAACTGATCCACCTGGGGACTTTTGCCCTCCTTGGGGAAAAGATGAGGGATGGGGTGGGGAGGAGGCTGAGGGAGGACTGAGAAAGGCTGGGAGGTACTGGGAGGAGGGAAAGAAAAGGAGCAGTGGTATAAATGAGAAAAAACTTTTTAAATAAATAAAAGAAAATGAAGAATGAAAAGAGACATGAAAGTAGTCACTAACAATGATACAACATATTTCAACACCAGAGGTAATCATGAACATGAATGGGAACATCATATTCGATATTTTAAATAGCATGTGATCAACATTGGTGAATATTTCTTTTTCTACAACTCCCAAATGGCATCTTTATTAACACCCTCACAATATAGACTTGGTATTCCTAATATGTATATATTAAAGTACTCTTTATTGATTAAACATAATTCCTATCTCATCATCAATTTTAGAGTTAATACAGAACACATGCACTCAAAGATCTTAGGAAAACATTGAAGACTAATGTAAATTATATTACATTTTTACATGATATTTGGAAAGAGTAAGTTTCAGGAACTGAAACCAACACAAGAAATGATAAATATGTGAATAAACCAACCTGTTGGATTACCTTGATTGTCATCATTGTTTAATCAATGCTTGACTGTGTGTATGCATACCAAAGAAGCAAATTAAACATATAAACCTTTTAGTAACAAACTAGTTAAATAAAAATAAATTCATAAAATAGAAACTGTAGTGCCTTTGGTATTAAACAGTAAATTTAAGGGCAGGCTTCATTTTCAAGGTAGTGAGCGCACATTGAATTGCAGCAGTTTAGAAAAGAGAGAGGGCAGGGGGAATTCTAGGGTATCAAGTTGATTATACTTTTCTGAAAGAAACTGATAGGAATGTGTGGAAAGTGTTGAAAAAAGATTGGTAAGGCAGAAAATCAAGGGTTTTATGGGATCTTTAAGTAAATAATTGTATTTGCAGTAGTGCATAAAACTGCAAAAGTTTTCCAAGATAATTTTCTCACCATAGTCCACATATGCTTAGAGGAAAACTTGGTGTATCATACACATGTGTAGACACATTACATGGTCTTTTACCTTTTGGAGTTTTATGTTTTCATGTATCCACTAGAATACTAGTAATAGGTTCTATAGATAATGAAAATTTAAAACAGTGGAGCCAATCCTAAGAAACACTGAGGTTTAGTAGAAGTGTCAAGAGAGTAGAAAATAAAAGACATAAAAATCTTGAAGAAATTTTTGTAAGTAGAACATAAATATCACTTCAGGAAGACTGTTAATTTTTAGTAACACTTTAATATTTTTTAAAGTTCTATTTTGTAAGAAAGTTTGTTTAGGAACAAAATAAAATTTTATCAGCTTTGGGCTGATTTAAGTTACTCATTGTCATCTTTTTCTTACTGAATTAGGTATCTATATCTTAAGTTTCATATATAATTCCTATACTGATTATACATTTTGCATACTATTTTATCACTCTTATCTTTCCTCAATTCATAAACCAATCTATTAAACTCTTTCTTATGTTTTTCAGTGTATATAAATGGTAAAGTCGATCACAGATGGATGGACATCTCTCTGAAGAGCGTGACTCCCTGGTGTCCAAGGTATAGTGGGAATCAGGAAGCTTCAGGCTTCAGACAGGGAAGAGACAAGGTTCAGTGCAGAGGGGGAGGTGAGCAAGTTCCAGCCCCTGCACAACCCCTGCAACCTAATCCCAGAGGCCAGAACCACAGTCCTGGATTTGACCTCATGGACACGTCTGTCCTGGACCAGGGCTGAAAGAAGCCTTCCCCAGCCATCCTAGGGGTCACATCACAGACACCCATGCCCAGACCTCAAGACAGGTTGCATCATCACAGAGGGACGGATGTCTCTCTGAACAGCATGACCCTCATGGTGTCCAAAGTGGAGTGGGAGGCAGGTGGCTTCAGACAGCAAGGATCCTGTGACCTGGCCAGAGCAAGAAATCATGCAGACTCCAGAGCAGACAGGAGACACAAAACCCCTGTAGTCACAATGTATTAAGATTCCACTAAGACCTGACTAAGTGACCAAGGGAGCAATGGGCAGGCATCAGTGCAAGAATACAATATAACAATATAAAGAAAAATATAAGCCAGGCTCTCCCCACTCCATACTATAAACTGTATAAGATATAAGTAACTTAAAATATCTCACATTTTAATACATGAAAACACATCAAAACATCAGTAGCCTTTAAAAAATACCATTCCCTCCAGAGGAACACCTAATCCAATAATGACATTAGGATGAGGAAATTGGACCTGCCTGGAGTGGATGCTGAAGTGATCCACCTTGAGACTTCTTGCCCTTTTGTGGGAGGTGATGGGGAATGGGGAGGAGAGAGGCTGAAGGCAGACAGGGAGGGATTTACAGGAGGAAGGGAGGGAAAGCAAGGGGGTTTATGGGAAAAATACTTTATTTCCTTAAAAAAATTAAAATAAAAAATTCCCAATCTCCTTAAAAACTAAAAATCTATTTTAAAATTATTTCAACTGTAGATTTCTGTAAAATCAACATTAAATTAAATATTTTTAAAGAGGGAAGAACCAGGGCACAGTTGCAATATGAACACCCAACTCATACTGCATTAATAACTCAGTGCTGAAATACTTAGAATTCACCCATGATATTCTGGGCTGTTCCACAAGGTTTGGGTCCCTTATCTGGATCTGCACAGACAGCTTGCCTTCTAGGCTATGGATGGCTCCACTTCTCTGCTTCTGTTCATCATTATTCAATGGTACTGATATTTCTCAAACTGCTGGGGCCCCTTTGCTACAACTAGGCTGTAATTTGACCAGTAGCTTCTCCTGCTTCTGTTTAGGGACTTCAATCTTAAAACAGTGCTAGCCTCAGCTCATCTATTCTTCATCACTTCAAAATCAATCCTACCTTGGTGAAATTTACAGTACAAAATTTGGATGACAGTGTGAGGTATAGCCATGGCCATGTTTGGAACACAGTTTCCTTGTGCTGGCCTTGTGGCAAATCTCCATAGAAGATTTTACCTCAATGATACTGGTCTCTTTTTAATCAAAACTTAGTCTTCAACCACAGCTAACTAGCATCCATTGTCACAGAAAACCAAATATATTAAATTTGTGGCTCTGGTCTTGTTAAGCATAGTGAAAATTTCTTCTCCAGCTAATCAGACATCATAGCTTCTTTACACAAAAGGCTTGATGAATCTTTGTTTACATATCAAAGTTTCCAAGCCAAGACTCAACCTTCTGCACTGTTCTCAACAGTCTTATTTTCCAAACTCCTGCAAAACAGCTTACTGAGCTCTCAATACTCAGTGGCTTTTCACCCAAAATTCCAAAGTCCTTCCACAACCCTCCCCCAAAGAAATATCATCAATTCTATTACTAGACATACTCCACTATCCTGGTACTAACCTGCATTAGGGTTATTACTACTGTCATAAAATACCATGATCAAAAAGTAGGTTTGGAAAGAAATGATTCATTTCATTTGAAATTCATTATCTAAAGCAGAGAAGGTAAGAAATCACACAGGAAAGAAAACTGGAGACATCAGCTTACGCAGAGACCATGGACAAGGACTGCTTCCTGGGCTGCTTTCCATGGCTTGTTCCCTTTGTTTTCTTATAGAACCTAGGACTTTCTGTCCAGGTGTGGTCTCACCAACAGTGGCTGGGGCTCTACCCCACGAATCACAAATAAGAATGCTCAATAGGCTTAACTACAGTCCAGTTTTATGGGGAAATTATTTTAGTTAAAGCTCTTTTTCTTCAATGAATCTAGTTGATGTCAATTTGACTTAAATCCAGCCACTCACAGATATGAAGAAATTGGAACATAAGCATCACAGGAATATACAGTACTACAACTACTACAGAAAACTGTGGGCAGCTCCTTAACAATTAAGTAAGACACTGCCATGCCATCTAAAATGCATGTCAGGATATTATTTTGAAAGACATAAACAAGGATCCAAATGCTCTAATGACCATAGATAGCAACATTTCTCAAACTGAAAACCTATTTGTTCATTGGGAAGTAAGTGGATGCAGAAATATGATGAATGGGTATGAAAGAATAATAGCCATAAAAACTAAGTTAATACTGATGAATGGTGTAACACTTGAAGTTATTTTTCAAAGTGAGGTAAGACACAAAGGGTAACTATTGTACTATTTCACCTAAATGATGTATGTAAGCCAAATTTATAGATATGGGAATAAGATGGCATTAACCAATACACAATGGTGGTAGGACATTGAGAGTTACTATTTGATGGTTATAAATCCAGTTACACTAAACCTGATATAAGAGAAAGTGGAAGATAGCCTTGAATGTATTGGTAGAGAAGACCACTTCCTAAATATAACAGTAATAGCACAGACTCTGAGAGCAACAATCAATAAATGGAAGCTTATGAAACCGAGAATCTTTTTCTGTAAGGCAAAGGACATGGTCAGTAAGAGAAAATGAAAATCTACACAATGGATAAAGATCTTCACCAACACTACATATGACATATAAAAATATCCAGGGCAGATTTTGTTTTGTAATTGCTCTTTTTCTGTAAGCTAGGCTCCAAAAAGTCATAGTTTAAACTTGAGTGTCTTTGTAAGGTATCAAACAGTAACTTTTGCTAATGTATTTGCTTGTATGTAGACTATCTCAGTCTGACATTACTAAAAAATATTTCATAATTTGGGAAGTGTATATTTTTAGAAGAAGTCCTGAATTTAATTTTTGTAGAAGCTTCATGTAGCTCTTTCCATTTTACAATTAAGAAGTAACCTAATATACGTTAAAAAAAACTTTGTCAAGTATGTACACATATACATTTTAGTGGTACATAAATTGTAACAGAGTTAAGCCTAGATTACTCTGACTCTAAATTCTGGACTGGTTTCTAGTATATTTTACTGAACACTAAACACACCAATGTTATATAATAAAACACTGATTATGATGCCAGAATACCATTGTGGGGAACAGCTGATGAGTGGCAAAGCATATTCTAATTTATGCTGTTAGTTCTCAAAGCTTTTTCTTATATTTCTGGCTTGCTGCTTTTGATCCATCAAACACAGCTACTAGGATGGTTCTGTCAATAATCCCTATTATGAAATTCTTAGGCTCATATGCTCTTCTGCACAGCTGCTGGATGGATGCCACATGTTGATGACTCTATAGTCTACAAAACTTGAATGATTCTTTCCATTCTTGCCTCCCTTTTAATGTTTTATTAATTCACTCTGTCCCATATTACATCCCAACTGTAGTTGCCCTCCCTCCTCTTCTCTTAGCCCGTCCCTTCCTTCCCCTCCCCATCCATTCATTCTCAATTTCTCTTTGAAAAGGGGAAGGTGGCCTCTCAGAGTCATCAACCAAACATAGCATATCAAGTTGCAATAAGACTTCCTCTCTTATAAAGGTTGGATAAAACAAGCCAATAGGAGGAAAAGAGCCCCCAAAGCAATTTCCTCCTTTCTTGAAATAACAATTTCTGGCCTCTAGATTTTGCTTTTCCACTAATACATTATATTGCAGAACTTCTCTCAGCAACCAGAGTACTTAAGTAATTATTTTTAAGTCAAATTTTACAAACTATTTTAACAACTAAAGCTTTTAACTTTTTTATATTTATGATAAAAGATCTGACTATGTAGCTTTGGCAGGCATGGAGCTCACTGTGTAATCCAGGCTATCCTTGAACATGTAACTGCCCTATTTCAACCTTCTCATTTCTTGGAATTACATGTACACATCATCATACCTGCTATCAATTTTATACTATTGAAGATGTTAATGTTCACACTTAAAATTTACTGGATTAATTTTATTTCTTGGCCAAGGCTTCAATCATTCTATCTTTGATTGAAGTAAATTCTATTTTACAATGGGGACTTGTCATTATCTAAATTAACTTACAGTATTTTATGTATTCCTGAACTTTTATACGAGAAGGTTCCCTGCAAATTTTAAATTTTTACACTAAACATTAGAATGTAAGATTACATGAAAATGAATTATACCAATAATAAATATAAATGTTCCACTAACTTCTTTCTATTTTTTTAAACAAAAAAGGACTTTTGTGTTGTTAAAATAAATCTTGAGAAACTGGTAAAACGTTTAATTTTTTATGTTATTGTTTCCTTTATTTTCCTTCCTTTTTTTTCCTTTCCTTCATTCATTTTCCTTATTTTTTAAGGTGAGTATAATTAGAAAATTTGTCAGATTAATTCATTATTTTTCTTTATTTTTTTTCTGATTATTGTTATTTTTAAAAGTAACTAGAAACTGAGAGGTAATGTAGATAGTGCATATATTTTTATCTTTCCCAAAGTGAATTCGACAGCTTCAGGACAACACTATGCATGGATCCAAACAAGTGAGCAGAGATCTTTCATTAAGTAACTACCTTACTTACTCTCATTTTAAATCTTTCCTAGAAATCCTAGGGTTGTGATACCACTTCCATATTTTTCAGGAATAGATCTATAGTAATTGACACTTTCTATAAGCAAGTACCTGCCAAAGTTAAGATACAGAGTCACTTGTATTTAACTACAGAGCCTGCATTTGGAAATACAGTATGCAAAATGATTACATTGGAAAATATTATGAATGATTATAGACTTTATTCAGCATAATATACAATCTTGATGGCTATAATTTGTGAAAATAAAGCAGCCAGTTTCTCAAGCCTTAAAAAGTTTGTATCAGAAGTTTTCAACAGTTAAGAGGTCCGGTCGTCAATCTGTAAAGAAGTCAAGAGTCATCAGGCTAATTAGATGGATGCATCAAAACCTTGATGTATGCAGGAGAATCATGTTAAAAAGTATTTAGGAAGATAATCTTATGTTGTTCAGGCTTAAATATAAATGTAATTAAATATTTTAAATTGAACATCTTTCATAATGACGATGCAATTGTCATTCAGTTGGTAGCCTGTGGTTTATAATGAAAACAACTGCTAACGAATATTATCTAATTGCATGCATTCTTCCAGAAAGCATGCATCTGTAGTATATAATTTTATGTGATATGTATTTTTTGTCAATTTTCATTACCTAAATATCATTCTAAACTGATGTTTTTACAAAAATAGCCTTATAACTTTTCAAAATTATTTTAAAGTAGAATGCAAATATATAGAGAAATTTCCATTTTTCTTGTCATGACAATTGTGACTGACTAAAACTATGTGAATAAGCGCCACCTTTGGTTTTTTTTAAATTAAAGATTATGTGTTATTATACATTACCCCTTTTGCATTAAGAAAGTAACTATGAACTTTTATACTCTATAATATAAGAAAGCAGAAGTCAAAGATCTATCTAAATAAAATGAATCTGTGGAACATGAAGGTCACAATTTTGTCTGTGTTTTCAGTAATTCCTTTCAGGTTGTAAGGTTGGGTATCAAAGCTGTAGTTAGTGAGATAACATTTGTTCCATAGCACAGGGACTTGATACATTTTATTAAAGGCTAAATTATTGATGTAGTTATTTTTGTGAATTAGAAATAACAATTTCTATGTAATAAAATGAAAAGAAATAACAAAAGCAAGGAAAACATTAAAGTGAATTTCAGAAATTTAGATTGGAATATTTAATAAGTATTCAAATATATTAGGTCTATTTATTCATAAATCTACTCATCTACTTAATAAAAATTTATGTGATAGTAAATGTTAAGTATTCTTCATGCATAACACAGACACAATATTGGTCTTCCTTAATCTAACAGTCCAAAAGGAAATAAATCAAGCATATAATGCCAAATTGTTATGACTGGGATGCATGATATGAGTGCCAAAGACAAGATGCTGTGGAAAGAATTAATAACAAAATTTAATGTTATTGAAATTTGGTTATCATTCTGTCCTTGAGCAAAGTGTAACTTAAATTGAAAGGAAAAATGACTGTTGTCGTGATGAAATCAGGGAATAAAGTACTGAAAAAAGAACTGTTTTAAGACAATATATAATTGTGAAGGAACAGAGTGAAAGATAAATAGAGGTGATTTTAAAATTATATGCAAGGGATTAGAGGTCATTTGATTTACCATGCTTTGTCCATTAAAACATCCATGATCCAAAAGTAGAAATTAATTTGTGTTAATAAAAGTGATATGATACTTCAGAAAAATATGTTTGATAGCACTCAAACTTTATTTGTATTTCCAGTAAATGAATAAATAAAAAATCAACAAACTTTCAGGAAAATGAATGTCTGTTTATGGGGAGAAATAGGCAGCTTGGCCTAAGACTGTCACACAGTGATGCTCAGCGCCAGCATGAGGGAAAGAGTGTGTCTATTCCATCACTTTACGAGTTATTTACAGGGAGTGTCTAGAGAACCTTAAAGCAACTCAAGGATAAAAAGAGAACTGGGTGAGAAAACATACTCAAGGAAGTGCCACAGTGAAAGACATTTATTTGCATGTTTCCAATCTGTTTCTATCTTTAGTCATGACACAAGATAGCTGTCCAAAGTACAGAATAAATTTGAGAGATGAGTCCTTGATGATAAAATTAGATGCAAGTTTTGATCTTGAAATCTGATATTCACATTTTAAGCTTCACATTACTTGGTAAAGTGACCTCCATTAGCCCATTACATTTATCACAAGTTTTGGCTTAAATCTAAATATATTTAACTTTGTTGTGAGAAGGTAGAGTACTGCGGGGAATAGCAGATATTTTGGAGTCGGTGGGTTTTTACTCAAACTCCTTGATCCTTACCAGGAGCAGGATATCTCTCCATCTGTAGTCATTTATTTAATTTTCAAAGGTAAATTAATAATACTCAAGTCATAGGTCAGGGTGAGACTTTGTAACTAAGTAGACATGAAGTTCTTGACATGGTATCAGTGGTAGTTACATCATGTTCTTAGATCTTAAGCTCTGTATTTAATTCATTTCAAAATTTAATATCTAGACTTGATATACATTTTGCCCTTAATTTTAATAGAAAATCCATAATATTTTACTTTTAAATTAAACATTCAATGAAAAAAAGATAGTATATTTAACAAATGGTGTTGGCATAGCTGGATGGAAGTGTGTAGAAAAATGGAAATAGATCCGAGACTGTCACCCTGCACAAACCCAAATCCAAGTGGATCAAAGACCTCAACTTAAACCCAGCCACTTTGAACTTGATAGAAAAGAAACTGGGAAATACACTTCTACAAATGGCACAGGCGACCACTTCCTAAATATAACACCAGTGGCACAGACACTAAGACCAACAAGCAATAAGTGGGATCTCCTGAAGCTAGGAAGCTTCTGCAAAGCCAAGGACACTGTCAATAGGGCAAAAAGCCAGCCTACAGAATGGGAAAAGATTTTCACCAACCCTACAAGTGATAGAGGACTGATCTCTAAGATATATAAAGAGCTCAAGAATCTAGAGCCTAAAACCTTGAATAACCCAATCAAAAAATGAGGTACAGATCTAAAAAGGGAATTCTCAGCAGAGGAACTACGAATGGCTGAAAGGCACCTGAAAAAAGTGCTCATCATCTTTAACCATCAGAGAAATGCAAATCAAAACAACTTTGAGATACCACCTAACACTTGTTAGATTGGCTAAGGTAAAAGGCATAGATGACAGCCTATGTTGGAGAGGATGCAGAGCAAGGGGAACACTCCTCCATTGTTGGTGGGAGTGTCAGCTTGTTCAGCCACTTTGGAATGCAATATGGTGGTTTCTCAGAAAATTGAGAATCAATCACCACAAGGACCCAGCAATACCACTTCTGGGTGTATACCCTAAAGAGGCACATTCACACTCCAAAGGTATTAGCTCAGCTATGTTCATAGCAGCATTATTTGTAATAGCAAGAACCTGGAAACAACCTAGACGTCCCTCAACTGAAGGGGAAGGGACCTTGAATAAGGATATACAAGGATGAAAAAGAAAAAAATTCAGAGGGAAAGCTGAACACAAAGTAAATATATGTGTAGTAATCTTATTTGCCTTATCACCCTTGACAAGTCACAGTTACGATTTTTTTCTTCTTCATAGTTATTGTTAACTTATCAGCATTTTAAATTCATTTTACTGTTTTTCTTGATAAATACAAAATAAATATAGAAGGGAAAAAAAGAAATGAATATATTGATGTATATTGAAAGCAAATGAAAAATTTAACAGTCCCATTATATATTATTTTGAAGCTTTATTGTTTTTCTGCAATTTGATTATTTTTTTCTATGAACTTGTGATCAAACATTATTAAACTTAATGCATGAATACTAAGGGATTCTTTCCTTCCTTCCTTCCTCCGTTCCTTCCTCTACTCCTTCTTCCATTGCTGATACCACATCACTGTGAAATCAGTGGCACTAATTAAACATCTGATGTGTAATACACAGGTAGATTTTATGTATGTGTGTTTTCTCTCATTTTTCTTATACAATTCATAAGACAATTAAAAGTTAATAATAATAGTTAATGGCACCTGCTTTTATGAACAGAATAGCTAGATATTAGGAAGCTAAATATGTGCCCTGGGTCTGTACAAGTAATTACAGGAAAAAATTCAAACTGAAGCTTCTGATTCAGTGCTCTGAATAACTATTGTGTGAGCTGCCATTTGCGATCAATGAATTTGGCTTGCCATTCCAAACATTTTCTATCATTTTAAGCATTCTCTATCCTGTTATTGCCAGAGGCTAAAACAGATAGAACCAAGAATCACTGTCTTCAAACACTGAGGAAGATTTGGCCTAAGAGAGGTTACAGTAAGAAATGTGAAGAAAAAATAAAATATGGAGGTATAAATTCCACCATAGGATTTTATTTTACATAGCCATATTAAGAATATTTTTTTGGCTGAAGTTTTTTTTGTCATTGGGCATCCTTGTGTGGATCTGGGTAACTTTGAACTCTTTTTCATCCTACCTTAGTCTCCCAAATTCTGGTGTATCAATATCAAATATACATAGCATGACTGGCTTGGAATAATATTTCTGTTGAACTTTCTAAGATTTTTGACACAAGGTTTCATTAAAGCTGTTATATTTTAGAATGCATAATTTTCAAGAAAGATCAATTATAATATTAAATTGGCTCCCTCTCTGTCACACTAAGAATTGACTGTTGCTCCTAAAAAGACCAAAGTTCTTTTAGGTGAATTTTTATACTACTATTTATTTTACATTCAGTAATTATCTCTCTCTTGTTCTTGCAGATTAGAAGTATAAAATGTTGTCATTGTTCCTTGCCCCCATCTTTTTTTTGTTTTTCTTTTTGATTTCTTTGCTATTGATATTTAGTTGAAGTCTCTAAATTCTGTCTAAGTGGTCCCTTTATTAAATGCTAATCAGAATTTTCACTTTGTGTGTTTCTGTTCTTTTTTTGTTAGAATCTTACATGATAACTTCTGCAATAAAATACTGGATTAATACTTTCAAACATATGGCATCACATCATATGATTATATTTGTTTTCTAAATGTATAGTAAGCACATTGGTGCTGAGTACAGAGACAGTTGCTTAATTAATTAATTGCTTAATTACTACAGAATGTTGAGGCTTTTAATTTAATCAATATCTCAGAGTGATATGCGGTTATATTTAGCTTTTGTAATCTGGTATTGAAAGAAAAATAATGGATCTTCCAAAGTGAAAGTTCTTCAAAAGATGCATAAGTAATCACCATGACATTTCATAATATATAATCTATAGAAAACATGAAATTCACTCTACAAACTTTAAAGGAAATGTGCAATTTTTCCAAATATTGTTAAAGAACATTATTAGAGCCAGTAATTGATTTTAGTGGCACATTATCTTTACCCTCTGAGATGCTCTAACAAAAATCTGTGGTGGAGGACTTGTTAAAATGGAAACATTCTAGAGCATACAGAAACTCAATTCTACTTTACCTGGGAAGCTGTCCTGAGCCTAGGGATATGGACACATTGTAAGTCTTTCAGTTCTGTTTCCTTTGCTATTTTTTGAGTTAAACAGTTCTTTGCCAGCTTGTGTGAGTGTGCACACTGTATTAACATGCAGCAGAAACTGCAACCTCAGACTGAGCAGGCTAAATGCCAACCCATGCAATAGAAGTTTATTCCACTCTTCTAATAAGCAACTCAAGGACTGGATAATATTTACATAAAGATTACCTAATCTCAAAGAAGTAAGAATAGAGTAAGAACCAGAGTTTATGGTCCTAAGCTGCTACTCTTGACTAAGACCTTGGTTTTGTACTGACAGCATGCATATATGGCTAGAACTACTTAGTGAAAGTTTTAAAAAGTACACATTTTTATGTTTTGGGCAGTTGTAAAACCAGGTTTTTTTTCCTTGAAGAGAAAACAACTTACATCTAAAAGAGGCCAAATGTGTGTGTAGCATCCTGCTCTGTAGAAGCATAGATGCCTCTTATTTGACTGAATATGATAGCTTACATGTTATGGAGAACATTCCATTTAGCATAGCTTGATATTTTACAGTCAGATATAAAGGAAATGTACAATATAGAATGTTGAACCGAGTATAAAGGTTCTGTTTCACTGAAGTTGTACACGGGAAAGAGTTGCTAATGCTACCAGGCTTCAGACTGTAATATGAATAAAATGTATGCATTGCTAAAAATACTGGGACTAGTTTGTCATATTGTAGTTAGAATCCTTTCAATACAGATCTTGAAGGTAGTATTTTAATGTAAATATCTCCATGAAAAATAATAATAATGATGTAATGAGAATAATTTCTATGGTACTTATAAAATATTAAAAGCATTATAAAATATAACAGATGAGAAAATGTTTATTACTTTTCCTTCTATTCAAATTTTATTTAGTCTTCAAGAGTGGATTAGATCATTGGAATTAAACAATTGTTAAGATGAAAGACAGGAGAAAATTTTGTCATTATTGGTAAAAACTGAATTATTGGAACTAATATAAATATCTGGGAAACTGGGAAACAAATAATCAGTGAACAATTATCAATCACATTTCTTTATTATAGCAACAGTAACATGTTTCTTATTTATTGAATTACAATAATAATCACATAAGATCAAAGATAACAGAAGACATAAATGGAATAAACCTTATGCTTTAAAACTATAATAAAAGAAGTTTTAAAATAACAAAACCAGAGATCTTCAGTGTCTATGGATAAATGACTCAAAATCTAAAGTGTCCTGACTTAATTTTAGAGTTACTGCAACATTTCAACATAGTTTTATTGAGTAGTGTATGTCACATTTATTTTTATTTAAATTTAATTTCAAGTGCTAAGAAATACAACATTCCTTTCCTGAAATGGATTACTTACAAGAGAAAAACAAAGTGCCTATGGCTTATTGATATTTATAGATTTTTATTTTTGTATTATACAAATATATAAACATATAAAAATACAGTTATTGTACATAAGTATAGTTTTATCCAATAAAGAAAATATGGAAAGCCAGAAACATAAGATCTGACAGAGACAGTGCTGAGGGTCCACATAAAGGGGTTTTATGGTTCTACTGACTGAAATATTGAGTTGGCTATGTAGATTGAATGCTTAAAAATGTCTTTAGCATTGTTAGCCATCAGAGAAATACAAATGTAAGCTCCTTTGAGATTCCTTTGTTCTCTAGTCAGAGAGGTTATCATTAAGAAAACAAGTAACAAATGCTGCCATGGGTGTGAGAAGAGGAGACCTTATCACTACTGATGTGAGAGGAAAGTTACTCAGATATTACCTAATCATAATGAAGGTATTGGAAAAACTAAAAATAAACCTTGAACCCACTTATACCACTACTTGGCAAATACCCAACTCTCAGTTCTATCACTGAGACACTTGCAGATCTTATACATTTATTACTATACTCCATTCAAAATATGAAGGCACTCTCTCTTTTCCAAGGGGTGGGAGGGGGAAGGGAGCTTGAACAAGGGTATACACAGATAAAAAATATGACTTTATTCATAATGAAATATAGGAAGGCATTGGGTCTACCTTATACGCTATGGATAGGTGGATGGTGTAGGTCACGCAAGTAGAAACATCAGAAGAGGTGAATGAGAGCTATTAAGGGAGAGTTAAAGAGAAAAATGAAAGATAACAATGTGGGGTTGGGGAGATTGCTAAATGGGTAAAGTTTTTGCTGTGCAAATTTAAGGACCTGAGTTTAGATCTCTTGGATTTACATGAAGCCAGATACAGTAGTACAATTCTATAATCCTAGTGTTCCTATGGCAAGATGCAATCAGATGCAAGAACATCTATAGAAACTCCCAGGCCAGCCTGATGAACTCAGTGACTAATGAGAAACTTTGCTCTTAGTATATGACCTCACAGCAATTCTGTAATATGCACCTGCCCATATTTCTACAACTAACATAAAAGAAACATTTGCTTGTCTATACTATGGATTATAAGATATTGCCTTCTATTAATATAATGTGCAGGAGTAATTTGTGATCATTTGAATTTTAAAAATATTTTTGTGTGTATTGAGATGGAGAGTGGATTGCAAGTGGAAGTAATTTACTCGCTTACATCTTTTCTACACTTTCTACCACTTAGTAAATTATATAAAAGATGTAACACACATAGCTGGTTGCAAAGAATGGTTCCAAAGTTATCCACTTTATTTTTCATGACTCATGACTTCCACAAAGACTGGGGTTACTTTGAATATTCTCTATGTAAAAATTATTTGATGCCTATAATGATATTGGTTGATATTTTTTCTTTATAAACCTTCTGATACTACTTAAGATTTGTATTTATTGCAATGTTTTGTGAAATCACTTCCCTTTAGGTGTTTTCAGATGATAAGAAAAAGAATCATATGAAAGCAATTGATACATCATAGTCAACACCTAGGAGCCAGAGAGAGCAATAGTAAGGAATGTAATTTTGTAAACAAAAAATTAAGTGAAATAAAAACAAAACAGAGCCTACTGATTGCACAGTGAAAGAGAATGGCATGTATTAATTAGTGAAGTCATGATGCAAAAAGACAGGCAGCTCAATCCTGTATTTTAAAGTAGGATTACAAGAATACATGACTGACAATCAAAATGTACAATGTCTTGTGTACACATATCTGAGGAAAACATTATTGTATCAGATTTCTTCTAAAGTGTAACTGTTATCATTTTAAATATTGTTGTCAACACTTAGATTTATTTTTCATGTTTTAAACTATTTACTATATTTCTAATAATGATTTTTCTTCAAAAGGTTCCTGGATTTAGATCATATCTGTCTACCACCTCCATTCAACTCTTCTTAGTGTCCCATTCCCCTCCCAACTTCATGTCTTCCTTTTCATATTATTAATAATCCCCTGAGCCCAGTTAGCCTTGTCCATATGAGTATGGCTGTGTGCCCAAGTTCTCAAAAGATAGTGACTCTGGCTAGCTCTGCAGCTATCTACTTTCAATAGTTCCTCTGATAAGACTGAGGCCTCATAAACACCCCTCACATCAGTGCTGACTTCCTTTTCTTTCTTTATTTGTTGTTAACTTTTTGTTGATTCTTTGTAGATGTGTCGCACAACCTCTCCAGCAAGGAAAGCACAACACCCAGGATCTTCTTTCAGCAGTTTATTCCAGACCTTTACAAGTGCTTCTTTTCTTCTCCTCCCAGGAAATCCCGCCCAATGACTAAATACTCTCAGGGCATCCAATCCCAATAAGCCACGTGGGCACAGCTCATAGGTCTACATAAGCAACAGCAAACCACACTCCAGGCTCAAGCCAAATAAGGAGTTGTTTATCAAAAGGGGGGGGCAGGGTGGAGGCCGGAAATCAGCGCCATCTTTAGGGCACAGCAGCAGGCAGCTCTCTACATAGATTTTACAACATGCATCCCAAACTCACTTCTCTCGCGTTCCCCTTGATTTTACTCTCTGTCCTTGAAACTTCCCCCTAAAACAAAATAAAATTTAAAAATAAAACCAAAAGTCAAACAACACAAAAATGAAGGAAAAAAAATCCCTATAACAATAAAAAAGAGTCTCCACATGGAAACTGTGGTGTGGCAAAGTAAGACACGGTATGCCTTTTAATCTTTACATCTTTACTTGTAAGTGTTCATTGCAATGAGTCATTGGTCTGATTCATGGATTCTGCTTCTGCTGCACTTTTGATACAGTGCCCTCACTGAAACTCCTCTTGGATATCCTATTGCCGCCCTGTGTCATAGAGATACTGCAGCTTTGCATCTTTAGGTCACACTCCTTCACATGGTCCAGAAGTTCACAGAGGAGGTGGATGTTGAGATGAACTAATTCATAGCCCTGTTTCTGGGTCTTGGTGGTAGGTAGGTAGTTCAGCCCACTAGATTTCCCTCACCTTCATCACCTGAGGAGCTCTCCAGCGCCAACCCAGTAACTCACACAATGAAGGAGGCAACAAGGAGAGGGGGCAATTCTGTTCTTACACACTTGAGCCTGGATCATCCATTCTCATACCACTAGGACCAGCGTTACTATTTTCCCCAGGTGAGAGCCTGCTCTTCCCATTATTGCACTAAGTGAGTGGTAGGAGTAACCAACTGAGAACTACCTGAAAAGGACCATCCTCCACCCAACTGAACAGCTTACAGGCTGTGCAGTGTGCCAGCTTTTGTGAACTGTTACTCACACTGAGGTGAGATTTGGTGATAGAGCTGCCTTTGAGTCATTTCTTTCCTTTGAGCAACCCTGATCCGGTCAGTGATACCAATAAAACTCATTGATTCACCAAGTTTGACATTGTTTGTATCTGCATTTTAGTCTGTTGTTTCCCTATCTAGTGTGAGTTGATATCTGTTCCTGTCTCCCCAGATTGGTATCACACACAGTCTCCATTACAAATTTTATAAATGCCCTGTACCCTCTTTTGAGCAAGAGTTTATTTTAGTCAGAGTTGTGTCTGACATATATAGGTCTTTGTCTTTTTCTAATAAGTTTCCCTTGTTTTTTCATTTTTTAATTTGCTTTGTTCTTAACTACTTTGCCTTAGATATAATAGTAATCCAATTCTAAATTAGTCCTAATTAAGACATAATATTTTGATCTCTACTGGTTATTAGCATTTTTCATTCTTTATTTATTCCTTGAGTAATAAATAAATAAATAAATTAATTAATTAATTAATAATAAAGTACAGCTGGACTGCAAGCTGTTCTTTTCCTATGTGAAGAGGGACTTTCTGGTTTAATGTGAACAGTTATGCTGCTTACCTGATCATTTTAGTTTTATTAAATAGCTAAATTATTGAATAAAAATAATTCATAAAATTTTCAATGTCTGCAGTGGATCAACAACTAAACAAAAGACAGTAATGATTATACTTCTAGTTCTTAATGTTATTTCAGTTTACGCCATTTGATTGATGAGAAAGGATCAACTTTAAGAGATTTAAAATATTTCCTAGTGTATTCCCCCTAAGCACAAATATCTCACTTTTAATACCCCCTCTTCTTTCTCAAATGTATGTTTCAATATGACTTCTTCATTCATAATAAAAAATAAGAAAATTTTAAAAAGAAAATAAACAAAATTTAAAAATGCCCTCAATTAAAGTATCTATGGTTGAATCAATGTAATGTTACTTTCTAATTGTTCTATCCATTCAGACAATGATATTGAACATATAATCATGCCCATTTCCCCACTGAAGCCAATGCATTTGAGTTAAAGTTAAACTGTATATTAGGCAACCTCTCTGTTTTTTAACCTCATAAAATATGTTTTCTGGTGAATATTTACTATAATGTTAGCATATTTTAGTTATTTAGTACTTAAATTCCTGTTTCTCATTAAAAATGTTCTTAATTCTTTCTAAAAAGAAAAGAATTTTCAACCATGGTAACACAAAAGAAGAATCTAATACAAGGAAAAATGTTTTAATGTATTAGACAAAACATTGCTCATCTTAAAAGATAAGCTATCTTTAAAAAGTTGGAGAAAAATAAACTGTGATAAAAAACTATACAAACATCTCTTACTTTGTATTACATTAAAGATTTGTTGCAAAATGGAAAAAGCTGTTATATATTGGCCATGATTAAATACGCCTCTCCTGCTGAACCATTGGCTAAATAAATATAAACATTTTATAACATTATTATTATTCTTTTATAGCATAAGCCTGCATTTCTCAAAAATAAGCACATTTTTCAATTTTAAATATTCTCTTACTATTAAGAACTTCATTGCTTTGGGTGATAGAATTTATAGAACAGTTAAATATCCCCTGCAATTTCAGCAAAACATGTTTTATATGTATATGTAAAATAGAACAGCATAAAAAATGGCAGAGATTACCTATGTACATGAGCTTGAATATTTTGTAAGCAAGAATGGGAAATTCAATTTTGGATAGTTTTATCATCCGTGGAAATAATGTGTATCAGGGGAATTAATGAAGAATTGAACACTGAGATGTGAAAACTCTGTGATGTTTGTTATTACTTAAGCAATGTTTCAAGTTATTTAGAAACGCCTGTCATCTTAATCCCCAAAATCATCTGCTGAAAGAGGTATTGTTATTATATCTATATCCTTGATGAATTCATCAGTTAGATTTAAGCACATGCTCTCATGTTGTCTCTGTTCTCAAGTGTGAAGAATACCAGTGATGATTTGATAATTATTAGTGCCTTTGGAGAAATGGAAAATATGGCCTGAATATCTATTTATTGCATATGAAGATGCCACTCCTAAAGAATGAGCTGTTAGAGAACAGCACATCATGGGCAACATGGAAATATAGAAAGGAAGGTAATAGTAGACAGAAATGATTTTAATTTTCCACTGTTCTTTACATGTGTAACTAACTACTTACTATACAGTACTACAACAAATCTTGAGCAAACCATCTCTTTAACCCTTTATGCGAGTTCCCTCTCCCATACTTCTTAGTGCTTGTGATCTTGTTTTACCAGGGTGATATTTCCTCTGAGTGTTATATTCTGCCTGACATTTCTCCCAGTCAAGTAGACACATCTCTGCCAGTATTTGTGCATCAGAAAGGAACTGGAGACCTTTGGCCATTGACATGGCTGTTTCTTGGGTGCAGTGGCTGTGGCAGATATCAGATAACCAGAGAGAAGGCATTTGAAAAGGATTCAGAGAATGTGGTAGATCAAAGTGAAGACAAGCTGGGGTAATGTGACTTACGTTTTTATCTACAGTGTTTCACTATAGCCATGAGAGTTCCACCATTAAAAAGAGAATTATCAGTTTCTTATTAAATGCAGCATGAATGGTCATGGCAAGAATAATGGCCAGTGTAGGATGCAAATACAACTGAATTATGTGTGGATATAGAGTAGACCAACATGAAATACATCTAAAATGACATAGAAATAGTAGTTGTGTGAATATAGGTATTTAATGATTTTTAAGATATCTAGATAAGATTTTTTTTTATTTTATTCATCAAAGTCAAATCTTTTGTAGAAACTATGTTTCTACACAACAGACATGAGTTCTCCTTTCTCCACATCTCTTTACCAACATACACTGTTGTCTGTTGATTAACCTTTGTCATTCAGACTGGAGGATGAGAGTGACTGGAAGGGGAGGGAGGGGGAAGGGATCCTGAACAAGGGTATACATGGATAAAAATGTGACTTTATTCATAATAAAAAAGAATCTCAAAGTAGTTTTAATTTGCATTTTCTTGATGATTAAGAATATTAAACATTTAAAAAATGTTTCTCAGCTATTTGTAATTCTTCTTCTGAGTATTTTAGTTCTACACCCTATTTTACATTGATGGTTGGACCTCAGAACGGGCACATAACCAGAAGTAGTTGGCCAACAGAAACGGACTGCTGTTTTTGTGTATTTCTTTTTTTTTTTGTAATTTTTGTCTTATACCTTTTTGAAAGACACACACACACATTCACACACACACAAATCATAGAGTTTAATAAGAAGAAAGTTAAGGATGATCTTGGAAAAGTAGGGAGATAAAATGTTATGATCAAAATATATTATAACTAAAAGTAAATAAAAGTAAAAACAGAGTAAAAATAAAACAAATTGAAAATAATTGAGAGAGACTCAAGAAAAGGGTTCATATTAGCATTTGTGAAGCTGCTAATTTTGGAAACATCAATGGTCTTTGAATCCCCAGGAATTATATACAGCATTGTAACTAAGAAGGTCCTCCTTTTCTGTATGGGAGAAGTCTCCTTAGGATAAACACAGTTACTGGGGAGACCCAGAGATGCCATCATAAGTACCACCAAGCAAAAGTATTTCTCAGTTTTCATTTTTTAAAGGTCTATTTACTTTGTAAGTGTTTATAAATTAAATATTTCCTGGTGTCTGTAGAAGCCAGAAGTGGCCACCTGAGTTCCTAGACCTGGATTACAAATAGTTTTGAGCTACCATTTACCTACATGGAACAGAACCGAGGTCATTTTCAAGGGTAGAAAATATTTTGAAACACTGAGCCATGACTCTAGGCCTAGAAAACTAGGTGATAGTTGAATCGTAACAGATCAGAAGTGTTTCATTCTGGAAAAAAAAAACAAAACTAGAAATAAAATAAAAAGGACAAAAATTAAAGTGTTGTGAAGAGTGAAATCCTGAATTTAGCTAAAGCATCATAAATACTAATAAGGAAAAGGTATGTCCACAAGAGGACATAAAGAATTTAAACTTCAGAATGATAAGTAACATTAGTATCTTGCCAATTATGTAGTAAGGTAGTAATGAAACATTTTCAAAAGTAAGATGACAGGTTCTGTTGTGATGGAGCACCTGATCTTTAACTTATTTCTAAAGTGCATCATTAAATGCTAAAATTATTAGCTAAAGAAAAGTGTCAGAAACTCAAAGGGTGACTTAGAAATCAACTAAATAAATGTAATTTTAACTTTTATTACTTGGTTGAGGAAGCTATGAATTGACTCAGAAATATAGTTTCAGTGCTAGAAAGATCATAGATACACAAAATAGTATATTTCATCCTAAACGTTTGGCTGTCTTTTCAAAAATCTCTGTCCTTGTCATGCTGTCAAACAGACATCTACTGTGAACACTGTTTAGCGATATAATTTGGAGTTACTGCCAGATTACATATAGCACAGGTACACTTATATAATAGCATAATTACAGTTTACAGCCAACAAAACAGGGTCATCACATTATTAAATCACTAAGTTTAAATTTAATATGACTCCCTGTACAATATCTACTTTAATATTATAAATTGGCAAAAGATAACATTTTTCTAAATAAGCTTTTGTATCAAAGCAAGAAATATAGCAGAGTACAGGAATGCCAGATTTCAGCCTTGGGATATAAAGAACAGTTATGAATAACTATGAGGTTGAAAACACAGAACTGTAGGGAAATGCATACCAACTGTTGCATGGAGTTTAAAATTCATTTCCTCCTAATAGACCTGTTTTAGACACTGTCCAGGCATTTAGCAGACAATTTAGTTGCCTCCATAGATTTTTATGACTTCCTCTAACATTGTCAAGCCATTATCTGCCTGTAGCACCAGATGAGAGATTTGCCTATGGCTGTGATTGTTCTGTTTAACAGAGATGCCTCAATTCCTCAGTGGAAGGCTGTTCCCAGACTCAGTATTCTCTGCTTTGCTATTACATTCCTGTTGGAACATCTCATAATGCTCTCCAGTACAAGCAGATGAATGCTTTTTTTTCCTTTGCTCTTATATCCTACAGTTAATGAAATGAAGTGTGTCACTAACAAACAGAGCTGACTTTAAAATTCAGGGTTCTGTTTTATTTTCCCGTCTTCTCTTCTCTCTTTGGTGCTTACCAGGGGGAAAGCACACTATTTTAATAATCATAAAGTAATGAGTACTTTAAGACTTAATTGGCTACATGAGAGGTAGACTTGAAAATTTAAAATCTGCGATATTGTCCTAAAAATGAAACACATTCCACATTGTGTATGTGTGAAGCCAACTTAGAAAAGGGAGAAATGAGTCATCTTACAATCATTTAACTCAATGACCACTTGTAGATTAAGAAAATTATCATATGTATTATATCAAAATCATCCTAGGCTATCTCAAATAAATCTACAGTATTCTCAAAATAACTAGCAAATACAGGAGTGTTTACACATATCTCAATTTTAATTGTGACCATCTTTGAATAAACTTTTAAGAAAGATAGATGTATTAAATGATTTTAACTAGGAGAAAATCAAAAGCGAAAGCCAGAAAAAAAAAAAAAAAAAAAAGAGCTAAAGACTATTCCACCCAGAGCCAAGCCCAGAAATGAGAAGAAGGGAGGACAGTTGGGTTTTGGCCTACCAGAAAACCAAAACTAAACAGCCAGGTTGGCACAGCCCTAGCCTGAACCTGGGATGCTATTGTTTGGCAGGTAGGAAAGTTTAGGTGAAAGATTTTGTATTTCCCACCCCTGACTCATCATATACGTAATAAAGCAGGAGAGGCCTAGGACAGGAAATTGCTCTACTTCTTTGATCATAGAACCTCCTACTTCTCAGAAATTAATTCACAAGGATTAATTCATGTATAATTTGTTAAACTGTTACGTCTAATGCCTCAAGTCCCATTTCCCACACATAAACAATATGGTTGTATCTGAAAAATAGCAATGCTTATGAAACTCAGGGTCTTGTTTTAACTGATTTTCTGAGTGAAAATAAGTTAAACTGTGTATGAAGAAAAAACAAGGATATCTTCACATCTGCTAAAATAAAAGCAATTGGATTCTTAAAGAAAAATAACTTTACTAATTATTCCTCATTACAGAAATGAAAAAAGAAGTTTTTTTTAATAGAAGATACATTTTCACTTTGTGTCATTGTTGTGAAAAATATGGTTGTTTATTTATTTATTCATTTATTTTGATAATGTTGATCATTTCTACAACTGTCATCAAAACTAAAAGTACTAGATTCTAAATTTCAAGAGTGTTACATTTATAAGTGGTTATGGATGTTAATTATGGTTTTGGTTGTAACAAAATCCAACTAACAATGGATGAACAAAATATGAATCTGTTTGTTTTCATCAGTGACTTCTGTACATGCCGTCCCTGAGCTCTTTGTGTGTAGGATATAAGAGCATTTACTCTTTCTCTTTCTTCACAGAATGGTGCCAGCTGCATTTGTTATATTGGCCTGTAACTTGAACTACTTGAGCATCTGATATAAGATGACTCTATGTTTAAAGATTTTCTAAAACAAGTACTCTCAAGTCTCCATTGAATTTTATTTTGATTATTAATTTTTATAATTATTGTTAATGTGTTTCTAATGTACGAGGACAAATTCCTAATGGTGTATAAAGCAAGTTAATAAACATTACTTCTTTTTATATTTATATTCACTTTTTCTCATTAGTAGGCTAGGTCTCAGATAAGGACAGACTTAGCTCGTTTCTGTCTAAGTCTGACTGAATGATTCACTTACAATGCGCACCTCTTGACATAAGCAGAGATCAAAAGGAGAAATGTTATGTCATCATTATTGCAGTAATTTTGTGCCTAAGGTAAGATGTATTGTACAAGTACTACTCTTTTCGCTTTTAAATTATTCAACTTCATAATTTTAATTTTTGATGTATAATTTTTAAATGAATAAGCATTAAATTATATTACAAATAAACTATGAATTAAGTTTGCTACTTTTACTCACACATTGAGAGCCTCAATGTTTTTCATACTTTTGTTATTTAAATAACATATTCTTTAAGTTTTCTCTCATATATTACATACCAATCATAATTTCTCCCCCCCTGCAAGTCTCCCCTCTCCCCCCAGATCCACTTCCCCTGAAAAAACAACAGACCTATCAGGGACATCAATCCAACAGGGCATAATATGCTACTATAAGAACAGGCATAGACTATCAAATCAAGGTTGATGAGGCAACTCAGTAGGTAGAAAATGTTTCTGTAATTACATAAGAGTCAGGGACCACTCCCATTTCCATTGTTAGAAATCACACAAGAATACCAACCTTCTCAGCCAAAACATACACTGAGGACCTAGGTCAGACTCATGTAGGCTCGCTGATATCTGTGAGTCCCATGTTCAGCTGATGTTGTGGGCCATGTTTTCTTATCCCCCCAGTTCCTCTAATCCTTCCTCCCAGCCTTCTGCAGGACTCCCAGAACTTCACCATTATAATGTTTGGCTGTGGGACTCTGTGTTTTCTCCCATCTGCTTCTGGATGACGTCTATCTGGTCTCTTTGATGAAGATTATGCTATGTTCTGTCTGGTCTCAAAACACTCTGAAGGCAGGACAGATGTAGGTTGAAGGTTTTGTTGCTGGTTTGGTGTCCTGTTTTCTTCACTGGAGGCCTTTGCTGGTTACAGGTGATGGCCAGCTCAGGATCCACGTGCCCCATTACTCAGAGTCTTTGCTAGGGTTACTCATTTAATACATTTCATGGAGTATACCTTGCTATCACTTGCAGTAGGTATTCACCTCACCTCTGAAATGCCCACCTATTCCAGTCATTTCTGCCAGTATTCAGTCACCACAAACTTGATTCCTCTTGTTCCTAATTTCCCCAAACCTCCCCACTCCACCCCACCCCTTTCCCCTGCCCTGGATGAAGTCTCTTACTCTGTGCATGTTGGCCAGTTTAGTACTCTATCTATTGAGCAGAATAATAATTAAAATATCTCCTATGGGGTTTTTGTCCGACCTGGCCACTAGTTATTGCCCCAGCTTGCAGAACAAGACATTAGTTATATTTTGTGGAGTAGTCCTTAAATCCCATCAAAAAGCAGTTGGTTACTGTAGTGATATATTGTATATTTAGCAAAATCAGCCTGGGATATCAGAGAAAAACATACCCAAAGTCAAGCCATGAAGGTTAGAGAGTGATGACTCATATCTTTAATCTCATTACTCAGGAGACAGAGATCTTACTGGATTTCTCTGAGTTCAAGTCCTAACAACCAAAGAGTAGTAGCTCACACCTTTAATTCTTACTCTAGGATAATGATGGATAGCTGAACCCAGAATTGCAACAACTGGGAGAAGAAGATATTTAAGGCAGACATAGGCAGACATTCAGGCATTCTGTAGAAACAACCAGCCAGGCTGAGGTCTCTTGAAAACAGCATGTTTGACCTGAGGAGTTGGCTGGGTGAGAATTGATTGTGGTCTGTTTTATCTCTATGATATTCCAGCTTTTCCCAAATATCTGGTCCTTGGGTTTCATCAAATATTAGATAGAACTCATGCAATAGGTTATCCCCCAAAATGTCCCTTCCATTATTGCAATGTTGGGAATATCTGGAGAGACTAATTGTGCTGTAAATCAAATAGTTTACAGCTGTGTAATACTGTTGATCATTTTCTCTTTCATAGGACCTTCTAGCACCATGAAAACTACACATTATGGATGTGGCTTCCAAGTAGGTAACTGTTTGGTATCTCCCTGTTATAAGATTCAGGCTTCTGTTGCATATATCATAGGGCTTTCTCCTCTGGTTCTAAAGGATGATCAAGAACAAAGAACAATGAAATAGCCTGTATTATTTAAAGAGGTGCTCTGTGAGATTTCACTGAACAACATCTTAAAGAGAAGTAATCTACAGCTGACATGAAGATATTTTCTTTTTCTGAAAATGGAGCAACTCTACATAGGAGGCAGAACATGATGTTTGCTGCCTATGTTTACAGACATTTTTGAATATAGGCTTCTGTACCTGTCTAGTCTATAATTCTGTCTTTTATTTTTCCACTGCTGTAATGCATTATCCACAAGCACATACCTATCTTTATGGACTATGCTTCTCTCTTACCCAGGATCCCAGAAGAGTAGAATTTTATCTTTCTGAAAATACTTTTTTATATGTATGAATCTGTTTTCAAATGTGAGTGATCCCTAACTTCTAAGTTTAAGAATATGTGACTTTAATATCCTAGTTTGTTTATTTCCCAGAAGAATGCATTCTAGCATAGACTAGGTATAGCCATATTCTAACAGGACCCATAATTAGAAATGAAATTGCTTCCACACAGTTTTGTCTGTGGCAGTAGCATCATACCTTTAGGTATGTGCTTGAGTGGATGCAAGCTAATTATCAGTTCCTAACTGAAGATGAGTGCCTACACTCCAGCTGTGAAGGGGGCTGCATTCCATTTGTTTTATTTTTCTCATCAGTGAGGCAAGTGTAGCATAAACCTGTGAGACACAAAAGTGAGACCAGAGATCCAACACTTCCTGTAGCTATATTAAGCAGAATGTTAGAAAAGCAAACACATCCCTGTCCCCAAAGTCAAGGAAATGGAGCTTATAATAGTGTCATATTCTGCACAATAGAACCAGCTTGTTATCAGAATATAAAATCATACATTTCTGTAAATTGTGTGCTGGGAAACACTAAATGCTTAAGAATTGCAATTTGACTTGTCTTTTGTAAATGGAGTTCTCTCTTAGAGTAAGTATAATAAGTATACTTACTGTGAAGATAAATACCAAAGCATTACCAAAAGGGATTTTTTTAATCTTTTAAATAAAAATATAACCAGAAATAGATTTTGATATGATGTATTTTGTGTCACATACATTGTGTCTGAAAACCAAGTATTTTAATGTATGTCAGAATGTAGACAATAGAAAAGAATGTTTTCTAATTCTACACCCAGCTTCATATGCCTAAAATGTTAAAGAACATATAGCAGTCACATTAACTTGGTGATCTGTTAGCTTTTGGTCAGTTTGGCATAAGCTAATGTTCTCTGGAGAGAGAGAACCTTGTTGTAATATGTTTCTGACCTGTACCTTCCCATCTACAGCAGAGGTTTAACCAGCAGCCTGGCAGTCTGGCAGAAAACTTGCAGTCCCACAGAATCACACAGACACTTATATTATTTTTATGACGATTGACCAAGAGACCAGGCATACAACTTGCTAACTTTTGCTCTTAATCTAAACCATCTTGTTTAGCCATGCGACTCAGTACCTTTTCTCAGAGCAGCATTTCAGCTTCTTTCTTCTGCATCTGGTCTGCTGCTGGTTACTGTCGTGTCTCTGTTAGATCCCTGTGTCTCTCTGGCAGCTCTGCCTGGCTTCTGTCTCTGCTCTGAGATCTTCCCCACTTTTCTTATCCTGGTAGCCCCACCCACACTTCCTGTCTGCCTTGGCCAATCAGCTTTTATTAAACCTGCCTATGGGTAAATATTTATTTACAATGACAGGAAACAGGAGCAACATAACATAATCCCACTACAGAGCCTCAATTGAGAGAATCTCCTTAACGACTGATACAGAAAAGCCTAGCACAATGTACATGGTGGCAATCTTGGGCAGATGGTCCTGGGTATATAAGAAAGCAAACTGAACACCCAACTCACTCTTGGGGGGGGGGGAACTGCATCTGCCAGGATTCGAGACTGAACTAAGCAACATTGGGGCAAGTGGGATCATGGGACTGCCTGCTGCCTGCCCAGGGATGGGATGGGGATTTGCGGAGAAGAAAGAATGACCTGATGTGGTGGGAGAGGGAAGGGACCTTGAATAAGGATATACAAGGTTAGAAAGTGTGACTTCTTTGTTCATAATAGTAATAATAATAACAATAATAATAATAATAATAATAATAATAAGAAGAAGAAGAAGAAGAAGAAGAAAGCAGACTGAGCAAGTCTTGGAAAGGAAGCCAACAAGTATCATTCCTCCATGGCTTCTGCTATAGTTTCTACCTGGAGATTCTTTTTTTTTTTACTATTATTTGGTGATTTTATATCATACACCTCATCAAACTCTGTTATCACTCCTTTCAGTTTCATACTCACTCTTATGATTTCCCCATTTACAAAAAAAAGCCCATTCATGCTGTTAATCTATCTACTGGAGCATAATTAAACACCCTGTGGCCAACCCCTTAAACAAAACCTTCATCAACCACTACCCTGCCAGAGGCCATCAATGCAGAAGTAAAGCACTGCGTTATTTAACTATGTTCTAGCCTTGAACTCTTGTATACAATGTTCTTTTTTTTTTTTCCTGGTCTTACCGCCCTTCATAATGGGCTATGGGCAGAATATGCCATTCAGTTAAACTATTTTCTTCCCACATTTATTTTCATCTTCATCTGGTTGTTTTTATCACAGAAACAGAAATCAAACCAGGACTCAGGGTTTGCATTGAATTTCTATTTTGTTCTTTGATAAGGACCAAATCTAAAACTGTTGATCTGTGAATTCAAATCTGAAATATCCCTTGATAATCAAAGAATAAGAAATACTGATCTTGATCAATTTTTGTTTAATGTCTGTTTTGTGGGATTAAACTTTCTAATTATAATACATATAATTTTATATATCAGATCATCCTCTAAGCATTGTATTGTCCATGCTCTTGGATGGCTTTATTTGGAATACAAAAGAAGGCATTCGGGAACTGATGTAGAATTTTACAAATACCAGTTTAATGCTTTCATGGAGAAGAAATCAAACATTAATTTTAGCTGCCTTGTTTAATATTTGCCTGCTTTATTTCTCCATAAAATTACTGCATAGCCATGCTAATAAATTTTCTTTTAGCAGGTTATTGATTAGATTTCTAACCTTTGGGAACTGGGCTCCTGTTTTAGCATAATGCATTTCAGCTGAGCTATATATTAATGCCATCACTGATCATCTGTAAAAATCCTTTATGGATAATTTATATTTTTTCTTGATGTGATCACCAAGTAATTCACAGAAAGAAAAATCTATAGAATAATTATGAAACAACATGGGTGACCTCCTTTTTTTCATTTTAAGTTTTTTCTGTATTGACTACAGTTGAATTATTGTTTTCTTGTTGGTTAAACTTCAAGGTATCTGTGCCTTAGCTGAAAGCATAATACGAAGTAATATCATTTACATTTTTAAAAGAAACTAATTGTGGCTTATCACAAAAGAGATTTGGGACTTTGAAGAGGTAGGGATTGGTAAACCTAATTTTTATTTATTGGTAGCTAAGCTCCAAATAAAACTATTCTAAAGAATTCTTTCAATTTTACAAATTAAACCAATTCCAAAAAATAGCAATGTTGACTTACTTAATTTTATATCCAAAAACTGACACCTTAGTAACCATTTTCTGAAATCAAGTGGACAATGCTACCATGAGTGCAGCCCAAAGAGAAGACTTTCTTAAATCACTCACAATTGCTCACAATTGGTATCAAGCAGCAGGTGTTTAATTGAATTTAAGTGCAACTCAAGAGAACTAAAATTTTTCTGGTACAGGGAACCTAGCCAGCTCACTATGAGGTCACTGGTCTTAGAAAATAGTTTACTACCACCATTTTGTTAAACTAACATAATTCTCCACTCCATTCTAAATCTTATTCTTGCACCTACAAGTAAGGGTAGCTACTCCTCCATCAAACAGTCTCTCTCTCTCTCTCTCTCTCTCTCTCTCTCTCTCTCTCCCTCTCTCTCTCTCTCTCTCTCTCTCTCTCTCTCTCTCTCTCTCTCTCTCTCTCTCTCTCTCTCCAAATAGAGACTAGACTATCACAGAAAGCCAAATCTGGACACAATGTCAAGATCAATGCCTTTAGGTTGACCCCGATCCCAGTAGATAAATATACGTCATAGCTCCTGTATTTTTAACTCAGGAAACATTATGAAAAATTGGTTGTAAGACTGTAAGACCCAGAAGAATACCTGGAAGCTT
This sequence comes from Sigmodon hispidus, assembly GCA_004025045.1. Classification (NCBI taxonomy): domain Eukaryota; kingdom Metazoa; phylum Chordata; class Mammalia; order Rodentia; family Cricetidae; genus Sigmodon; species Sigmodon hispidus. The sequence goes on from PVIH01005864.1 coordinate 107,409, forward strand.
TCTATAAAACTATCTCTTCTAGAAATAGCTGCATAAACAGGAATAAAAACAATGACAAAAACAAATGAATTTATTGACATGGAAGGGGAAAATATTGTATTTCTAAATACTACACAAAGAACAACAGGCACCTAATGACCACTGGGAGAAAAAAATTGGCCTTGCTCAGATGTAGATCCTATGTGAATTTGCATACTGTCAGTCTGGAAACCATATTGATAACACCAATGAAAATGAATTCAGCATATATATTATACATATAAATATATACACACATAGATGTGTGTATGAATTTATGCACAAATAAATATTTGCACATTTTTAAAATTAATTAAATATATATACGTATATGTGCATATACATATATTCATAGATATAATATATAAACACAGGTATATATGTATGTATATGCACAGACATAGGCCCTTTGCTTTTCTAATTCAGTTTGTCAACTGTCAAGTGAGAAACCATACATATACCTTCAATGAAAATAGATCTAGCATGCATATATACATATAAATATATAATTATACATATATATGCAACAAAAGGGTGAAGAAACTGTCTCCATGAATTCTCATATTAATAGAGGAAGTGGAGGGAAGCACAAAGGTAAACACACCTGTCTCATCTGCTTTATACTCCATTGTCTGTCCAGCCATACAACTTCCTGTTTCAACTTCCTAGTGCTGGATTAAAGGTGTATGCTACCACTGCCTGGCTCATTTGGCCTTGAACTCACAGAAATTCAGGTGAATCTCTGCTTCTGCCTCCGAAGTGCTAGGACTAAGGGCATGTGTCATTATTACCTGACCTTTATGGATAACTAAATGGCTGACTATGTCCTATGATCTTCAGGCAGTCTTTATTTGATAAAATATATATCACCACAGGACATGAGACAGAGTTGAGGGTGGGTAGCTGTGAAGGGCTAGAGAAAGAAAATGGAAGCAGAAAGTAATGTAAATCTATTTAAATTAAAATCATTAATAATAAGTACACATTTAAAAATTACTATTAATATGAATAAAATATTTAAAATTTGGCCTCATTATTTTATATATAAAATGCTGTGGAAATCAGAATACACTAAAATATTAAATACAGTAATTTAAAATAAACCATTCCTTTCTAAATATTTTAAATCAACTAGTTTCTACTGAAGCGTATGCTATTCATCAGCCATCCCATGTTCTTCCTTTATATATTAGGAATGGATTTAGCTGCTTAATAAGAAGTGGCAGCAGACATACTTGCTAAGCTGAACACACCATTTTCTTCTGTAGTAGCAGCATGATAGAAATATTTTTCAGAGCTGAGATAGGTAGTTCAGCTTACCCTGCTTTTATTTGTCTATGTATACCAGCCACAGCTCATTTTTCTCTGAGGAGAGCAGGCAGCAGGAAATCTAATTTAAAAGTGTAAACTGTGATCAGTGAAGGCTTAATTCAGGAGTTTATGGACTCACCGCTGGTGATCAGCTCTAAGGAGAACATCTCATCAAGTGCATTATGGTTACATCATTCACTGTGAGGGTAGTTAAGAGCTTGTCAGCATTTCTATTTTAAACTGCTATTTTCTGGTATTTATGATTTGGCCATTAAGAATTGCCAGGGCTTGAAAAACAGCTTATGGAGATTTGGATCAAGAGCAAATTGAGTAATTTTAATTTGATCAATTGAAACAGTAAAATTTTCTGATAGGAAAAAATTAGGGACCTGAATTAGACCCTAGTCATAAAAGAAAAGGACAGGTCTCAGTCTAAGTCTCCTATATGGTGATTCACTATTAATTCTGAGCTCACACTCCTAAGAGGGAGAAAAACAGAAAAAAATCAAGTTTTTAGATAAGCAGAGAATTTCTAATAAATACACACTTTGAAGTTTGCTGACAAAATGCAATATACATATAATAAGCTACCATTGTTTAATAAGAGACTGCTGTAATGTATAAAACAACATTAAGCTTTTAAAATACATCATATGAAAATGTGACTTATTAATATCTAACATAACAAAGAACAAGGAACTTTGTATTTTTCTGAGCATTTACAATAATCAATTATTTTTTTCAATATCCTTGCATACCAATACAGGGAGTGTACACTACAACACTGCAAATTTATATTAGTTTGCTTAAAAATAAATACCTACAAACACAGAGAAAATACTTTTTTGGATTTATTTACTTATGTATAGTGTTCTGCTTGCATGTATGCCTTCAAACCAGAAGAGGACACCATATCTCATTATAGATGTGAACCACCCAGTAGAATGAAAAATTGTATAATAAGAATAGATAAGGAAACAAATATCGAATCTCAGTGAGAACCAAGGCATCTTGGGAGATATTTTAGTTAATAAAGCACTTATTATATAAACATGAAGAACAGAGTTTAACACCCAGAATGCACATAAGAAAAACAGTTATGATAGCACCCATTTATACTTTTAATGTTGGAGAGAAATAAACATGTGGGTCTTTGCCTAGTCTAGCCAGTGAATTACCAACCCAATTACAAACTCTGTCCCAAAAAACCCAAGGTATATAGTTTTTGTGGAACTACACCCAAATTGAAACCTGAGTGCACACAGAGAAAAATAGTAGAGACAGAGGAGAGGCGAGGAGGACAGGGAAGAAGGGAGGGAGAGAGGGGGGAGAAAGAGAGAATCAGAAAATAATCCCTTTAAAAGGTGGTTTTATTTGTTGCAATAATAGTAGAGCCCATGGTTCTTACATTAAGAAAACATTCTTCTCTAAATATAGTTGACTACATATTGTGTTGAATTTCTAAGAATTTATGGTAAGAAATAAGAGACATATGACATTATTCTGCCTATAAGAATAAGGAAAGGGCTCATGTGTGATGAGGTGTCAGGATAATAAAACGTAATCATGTTATTTCTTAATTCTTTCTAGGGTCCAGGTACGTTGGTTATTAGATTCTCTTGATGTCAAACTGTTTGCTAAACAATTTTTATCCCCAATTTTAAGCTTATTATCTGTTTAAGAATGTGGATTTAATTAACATACTAGTTTACAGTGACAGGTAGCTCAGTTCCATAAAATTATAAATTTTGATTCATTTCTATGATTTCCTCAAAATTTCATTTTTTTCAACACTGTGAAGTCAACATTTATGATTTCATATTCAAATACAGGTGTGATTCCCTAAAGCATATCTTTGTCATGATTTCTTCTCATTTCCTTTAATGTTTCACATAATTCTTACTATTAATTTCTTTAACATACAAAATAAAGATATCTTTTGATTCAAATATTTGCATTTTATTCTTGATTAAAAATAATTCACATAAGGCAGAAATTATAACATCAAATGCAATGAATTACTAAGATTTATTTTTCAAGTCTAGAAAAATAAGCATGTCATTTCTAAGAGAATTTTGTTGCATTATTTCTATAGGACCAGTCTTTGTTGGCCTTCAGGAGCTGAGATTTTTGGCTTTGAATGAAGTAATAGAATTACTGTAGGTATTCCATTTTCTGCATGTAGTGTAGGATTGTTGTGCCACCCAGAGGAATATAGAAAATATTTCTAGTAGTTCATAATAAAAAATATCATATTGTTTGTCAATAAATGGCTTTTTAATTGGCCAGTGATACCCATCTGAACCTGAAGGAACAAGTTATACAAAATTTATTTAAATGAGTAACAATACACGTTTTTGAGGTCATTTATCTATTTACTTATCTATGTATTATGAATAAAGTCTCATTTTTTTATCCATGTATCCCCTTGCTCATACTCCCTTCCACCTCCCTCCACGTTTCCAGTCACTTTCTCTTCTCCCCATCTCCTTCTCTCCTCCCCAGCAAGGGAAGAAGGTCCCAAGGTGGCTTAGTTCAACATCCACTCCAGGAAGATCTACTTTCCTCACCCCAACGTCAAGACTGGGTCAGGTGTTTCTCTGGAGGGAGTGGGCTCCAAGGTGTGGGTCCAAGGGGTTTTAGATCTCAAGCTGTTCAGTGGTTATGGTTTGCAGCTTGCTTTGCTTTTTGTTTAAAGTCCACTAGTGAGTGAGTACATCCCCTGCTTATGTTTCTGGGTTTGTGAGACCTCGATCAGGAGGATATTCTCCAAATCCATTCATTTGCCCGCAAATTTTAGGATATCATTTTTTCTCACTGCTGAGTAGTACTCCATTGTGTAGATGTACCACAATTTGTTAATCCATTCTTCAGTTGAAGGGCATCTAGATTGTTTCCAGGTTCTTGCTTTTATGAATAATGCTGCTATGAACATAAATGAGCTAATGCCTTTGGAGTGAGACTGTGTGTCTTTAGGGTATATGCTCAGAAGTGGTATTGCTGGATCCTTGGGGAGATTGATTCCCAGTTTTCTGAGAAACTGCCATACTGCATTCCAGAGTGGCTGAACAAGCATACACTCCCACCATCAATGGAGCAGTGTTTCCCTTGCTTTGCAACCTCTTCAGCATAGGCTGTCATCTGTGTCTTTTATCTTAGCAATCTGACAGTTATAAGGTGTATCTCAAAGTTGTTTTGATTTGCATTTCCTGATGGCTAAAGATGTCCAGTACTTTTTCAAGTGCCTTTCAGCCATTTGTAATTCTGCTGAAGACCTCTGTCCAAAAATCCTTTTTGACAATAATAAATGAATGTTTCTGAAAATATTAATCATAAAATCTTTGTTAGTTTAATGAGGGAGAATATTGATGGTGATTACCACATTGATATAAAAGTCCATGTACTCGCTACTTACAAAAAGAAAGGCTACTGTAGAGGACTTACATTGGGGGTTTAACATGTGCCACAACTTTGTGAAATGAGGTGTGAGTGTGATCCAGGGATAAAGATGGAGGTGACAGAAGACCCAACAACATAAGCAGTACTTATGCAGGGAAAGAACAGTGGAAGTGCATGCCCTTGGAATCAAACAGGAAGAATACAGAACAGTAAGAACAAAATCAATGAGAACAACAAATCTGAGAATGAGAGAACAGTGACTGAGGTTACCAAACCTTGGTGATTGGAGGATATCTGTGCAATTAGGAGACTAGAAAACATTAAAATTTGCCAATTTATCGAAGGATTGGGTACAGATATAATATACAGATAATTCTAGCAAATGACAGATACTGTTGGCCATCCCTACATTTCATTAATTCTGAGCCTTTGCTTTGCAACAGGTATCATACTTGGTCCAGAAGACAAAAGTATAACACAGGAATGTTCTGATCTCATTATGTTTGTAGTTCTAAGAGCAAGTTATCCCATCTGAGATTTGAAAGTATTCTGTTCTCAGATGTAGCAGCTCTTATATGGCCTCATTTTTACACCCTTAAAGTTTCAATTTTGCTCTTAGGATACATTTGTCTTCATGCTGCTGCTATTCATGTCTCCTGTGTGGTCTCTGTAGAACTAGCTGTTCTGTTGTTTTGTTTGGTGAGGTATACAAAGAATCTCATAAAGATCTGTTCTCATTTGACTTCAGCTACTGCTGCTTCTCACATAAGGCCTGATATAACATCAGGGTGTTCCTTGGATGAGTGAATTGTTCCAATGTTAACCCCCTAGGAATCCTCCACAGCTTGGATGCTTTCTCTCCTTGAATTCAAAGTAACACATCCTGAACATGAGCTTCCTTGCTTTCTACTTTATTTCCAATATCTACCAAGCATATACAGTAGACCCATGATCCATAGCTCCTGGAGCAGAAAGATGGGAAAAGTAGAAGTGAGTCTGATGTCAGACAAACCTTTACCATGGCAACTGCCCTCTCCACTCACTTTCTCTTCTCTTCTACTGGCAGCAGCATAGTTAATATAAGCAGTCTACTGTTTGAGAAAACATAATTTAATGAGGGAATTTCTAGTCAAGGAAACTGACATCTCTAAACATTTTCCCCACATACCTTTCATATTTATCATGATCTTATAGGAGAGAAATATTATTTTTTCCACCCTTTTGAAAAAAAGGAGAATAAAGTACTCTTATTTATAAAGCACACACTTCTCTGAAGTCCAAAGATGTCTTATATTTTAAATTGGCCTCTAAAAATTCACTAGGATAATTGATAGTGAATTTTTAGAGGCCAAATTCTGTTTACCAGTTTCTGTCAGTAGTCCTAACAAGTATTTCTGAATTCTTTTTCTGGTGGCTCCTTCAAAATGTAACATGATCTTCACATAATCTCAATATTTGCCTGTCCTTGTTATATTCAGTGTCCTTGAATGGGTACAGTGCTGCTATCTTACCTGAAGAGTGACTTTCTAAAAGATAATGAATCATAAAACTTAAGTAGCATAGAGACAAACACTTAATGATCAATTTTATCTCTTTCTTTGATATGAAGACTTAGTATAAAATCATGAGCCATTACTAATAAGATTCAGATTTTTCCAAGTGCTGAAAACAGAGCTCTAACATAAATTTAAATTGGTTGATGTCACACATGTATTGTCTTTCCACAGGTGGCCTAGAAAAGACAAGAGTGAGCTGGCAAGAGATTTATCTTAATGGACTGCTGGCCATTAGTAGGCAAACATTTTATTCGGTAACAGTAATTGCTACTGCTATCAAATTGTTAAATATGTGAAATGTTTTTTTTGTTTGTTTGATTTTGTTTATGTTTTTATTTATTTTATTTTTTTTTTATCCCTTACAGGGGCTGAAATTCTGGTTCCCTTTTCTTGGTGTATTTCTGATACCAAAGATTTGCAAAATAATAATTTGGAAGCAAAGCTTCCATGATTTGTTCTGTCTTATCTGTGTGCACTGACTATTTCTCCTTAAGGATGGTTCACGTTAACGTCATTAGTTCTAGAATCTTGTGAGAGAGCCATCCCTATGAGAGTTTTCCCAGGGAGCACTAATTGATTGGAGAAGAGATTCCCTTAGTAGGAGTAGTACCTTTCAGCAATAATCCATATACAAACAAGTTAAAGAAAACAGCCATGGTGCTTGCAGGCCTTCATTTGCATTTTGTTAGAGTATGGCTATCTATAGATAATATACTAGTGCTGCAGTAATATAATAACAAAACAAAGTGATTGTTCCAAGTAGACTGGAGAATAAAAAAATCTTCAAAAGTCTCCTAGGCCTTCAATATTAGAGGTCAAGTTACATTATATATACATATCTACATATATGGATACATTTATATTTGTGTAAAATATTTCCTTGGCATATGCCTATATTAAAACTTATACAATTATACATATAAGTATATGTATCTATTTTATGCCATTTATACCTTAGTACAGATGATAATTTTATGAAAATTATTACTAAACTTTACTTTTATACTTAATATGTGCATATCTTTATACTGTGCAAGTCAGGCCCATTATTGCAGCAGTGGCACAAATATCACAGAAATATAGAACGATTTTCTGATTGGACTTAAGGCCTGCTCTGCAAGATGAAGAGCATAACTGGCACCATTATATGGAACAAGAGCTGGTGTATAGACATGATATAGGTCCATAGGAAAAACCTACTGCTGTTGTTCTGCAAGGTGGACATGTATTAATAGATCCCTAATGATGTAATCTCCAAAGATTAGTGCATCTCTCATTCTCGTCAGAGGTTGTAGGTAGTAACTAACATAGAGACTCCATACTGGTCAAAGTAAAGAGAATAAAGAGTTACAGAATCTTCATCTGTATATAGTGTACTTTTACTACACCCCTCTTCCCAAGGCTCAAAGATCACCATGGGAAAGAGGGCATAAACAGAGGAAAAACCAGAGATGGTACTTGACTCTATGAAATAACTTGTTCCAGATACAACAGGGCTGTTGTGCATATGAACTGAACAGTTTTAATAGCATGCAAAAGATTTGTGTATACCAAAGCCAGACAAAAATTCCATCATATAAAAGGAAAGAAGGTATTAAATGCTACCCTTATCTAAGGAGTGGCTTGGAGTGAGTTTTCTTTATGAATGTGGCCCTTAAGGGGAAGTAAAAAAAACAGATGTCACATATTATTACACAAATTAAATTTTATTATATTTTTTAAAGACACAAAGATGCCTTTTAAAGTGTACTACTGTAAAAAATAAAGAATCAGGGCAGAATTGGAATAGTGAATTAGATACTGTCAAGCTAGATGTATCAAGTTTTTAAATAACTAATTCATAAACAATGCTTCAAATGCAAACAGAATAATGTTATAAAAGTTGAGAAATAGATATATAAGTTGGATGAATAGTTCAGCCAACATTTTGGGAACATTTTTACGTCTTTAAATTTTTAAATGTCCCACTTGGAAAAAATGTCTTCCCAGTGACATGATTTTATTTCTTGAAGTTTTGTTTTAATGTAAAAGAAAAGAAATGAAAAAGAGATCTTGCCAGAAAAAAAATATCAGCTTTGTGCCCAAGGGAGAGCTACATTATTTTTGTGGGGTTTGTTTATGTCATTGCTATTTTTCTGGTTTTACTTCTTTATTAATGTGTCACTGATAAAAACGGTGTGTCATTATGCTGTTCTCATGCATTTCACCTTATCTTAATCCTATTACATACATCAGCACCTTTCCCATCACCCTCTGTGATTTTCTTATTCCTTAGCAGTCTTCTTTTTATTATCACATTTTAACATCAATACTTTTCCAATACTCTTACCTTAAAAATTGAGGCAAAACTTGTCCCAGATAATGAAAGAAGCATTTCCCTTTCTACCTAATGAAGTAACTTCATCTCCCATTGGTGATAATCATTATTTAAAGTAAATTATTATTTATTTCTCAATAGTATTCATCCCAAAGCAAATCCCTGATACCTGAGGCCTCCATTATATTTTCTAACATAAGCAAGCCGTACCTTTCTGAGATACAAACGTTGCTCACACTTTTTTTCTGTGAGCTTACAATGAAGCAATAAATTTATACAGTCACAAACATGCTTCCTTTACAGCTTATGAATGAGTGCTGACTTCACAGATCAATTCTACTTAAAGTGTATATTGAAGGAAAAAATATTATATATTTTTTATTAGCATGTCTAGGTAAGAGTTCAGTCAGCATATGCACTCTTAAAGAATATTTTTGCTTGATATTTTATGGAATAATTCAAATATTTTAATAATTTAAAAACAACTTTTATTTTATTATTATTCATCACATACATATACACATGTTACAAACACCATATTTGAGCTGATCTATGTTCCCTTGATGTTCTGTTATTCTAATATTAATTCAAGAACCCTAAAGGGTTTGGAGAGGCAGATGCTAATCACTCCAAAATATTTCTTAGCTGTTTAGGTTGAATTTTCAGTAAATGTAATGTTTAAGTTCCAGAAGAATCTCAGACTTTTCTTCTTTAACTTCTGGAAATGTACAATTCAAATCTCTCTGTCTGAACCACATTTTATTTATACAGAAGACAAGCTTCTATTTCTACTGGAAAGATGTATAGAAAGTAATTCAATTATCAAATTGAATTTGCAAAAGATTACACTAACATGGCTTTAATTTTTAGATCATCATAGTTTAGATTATCAATATCCTGGTGGAAGTGACTATACATTTCTCATGGATGTCAAGTTTTAACTTGAATATATGTTTCTTTCTTTCACTAGTCACCCTGCAAGGATTTTTGAACTTGGCTACAGTCCTTGTAAAGTTTACAGAACTGAAGTGTGGAAGCTGTTCCGTGAAAGCAGCAAGAGAGAGGCAGATCCTACTGCAAACAGCGACACATGATGCTCAGTCAAATGAAGTACACATTGACTTTCGTTTAGTTTGTTCAGTAAATGCTGGCCGCTGGGAGTCTGTTCTAGGATGTCTGCAGATGTGAAGATTTTGTGAAAGAGTTCATAGGCTGAATAGGCCTATGATTATTAAGAATTTTTTCCCAAATATATTACATATATACATATGTATATTACATAATATATATATTACATATATACACAAATATATTACATATTACATATATATTAATTTAAAAGATTTAATAAAAGCATTGGTTTAACCTGAACTCACAGAAATAAAATAGAAATGATATAGGTATAGCTCAGTGGTTTGATTCTTAGCAAGGAGAATTCTCCAGAGTTATTTATTAAAGAAAAGCATATGCTTAGGGCACCAAGACACATTAAAAGCAATTTCTCTCATAGCTCACATGCTTGGTTATTATGCTTCCATTAGTGGTTCTTTTAACTCAGTAACTCAGCCACTGATTCACAGATGTCTATGCACAAGGATAAGTAGTTTCCCCTCTAAACTGTCAATATATTTGTTCACGGTGCTTCTGAACAGGCAATAACAGTGTTGCATTGATTGACAAGATCTCTTAAAAGCTTTTTGTGAAGGAAGATTGACAAAACTCATTACCTTTGCTTATTTGAACTTTTTCTCACTAAAGAAAACTGGCTTTGGTTGTCTGTAACAAGAGAATATAGATAGAAAACAGCCAATGGTTGTTCAGAAAAACCACATTCTTACTTAGAGGGGCATGGGAAGAAGTCTAGCATACAGTCACATCTTAGATCCCTTTTATATAACCAGACTCCTCTTATTGGTCCATTTTGTTCCTTGTAAAAGGCAGGCAAAACCTACTGAGTTAAGTGGTTATTTTAATGCACTTACTGTTATTTGTCTAATTGTAATCTTTGTTTGGTTAATGCTTTCTGAACATGATGAAAGTAATTATCAATACATTATTAGCCTTTGTGCTTGTGAGAGTTCTCACTGCTTTGTCTCTTTCTTTTTTTTTTTTCCTTCTTTATTTTGTATTTATCAAAAAAAACACAGTAAAAAGAATTTAAAATGTGGAAGAGTTAACAATAACTATACAGAGGATAAGAATGATAAGCATGGCTTATCAAGGGAAGAAATACAAATAAGATTGCTACACCTATATTTTCTTTGTGTTCATCTTTCCCTCTGAATTTTTTTTCCATCCCTG